>JARJEB010018198.1:0-22493 GCA_030264535.1 Liometoxenus newtonarum | reverse complement strand
GTCATGTTAATGGGTCTCCTCTTGAATTGTTTACAATGAAAAAGTCCCACTCTTAATTTGGACCATTTTTAACCCATTCAGCATTCTGATAATTTTTAATACCGACCCCATTGCCCAATTGCATCGGGAAAAAATTTTAAAAAATGATAAAATTTTAAAATAAGATGGTAGGCAACCTAACTAACAACTGCACTGAGGATGTAAGCATTTTTAGCTTTTCTGAAAGCTTCTACGTAGGCATTATTTAATAAGATTGAGTGGTTTGTTCGTGAAAACTGACGTCTCAACAATTTATTATGACAGAATGTTGTTTAAACATTTGAACAACGTAATAATGGATAATGATGTTAGGGTGGTTGCCTACGATAAAATTTCAAAACATTTTTTTAACAGAATGAGTTAAAAATGGTACAAATTAAGAGTGTGATTTTTTTGCAAACTATTGCGCAGGAGGCGCATTAACATGATCTAAAATTTTTAACATATAAATCTCCATGGCCACACGATGAATAAATTTACTGTATATTCATATTATGCAATAAAAAATAAAGTAAATGCTTCTAATTGAAAATTTAATTAAAACTTAAAATTAAAACTCCTAAATTTGTTTTTCGCAATTTCGTTTTAGAGTTCACGGTTAGCTTTAATTAAGTCTAACTTAACGATATATTAACTGGGTTATTAGGCAATAATTAATACACCGGAATTTTGTAGGCCTTTAATCATTAATATTATTAATTAATTTTGTTATGAGTTTTATGATTCTATTCTTATCTTGACGCTTGATGCGTTTCTTTGCAAATGCATAATGGTTAGTGTGATAATACTGATAATAAAAGAAAAGACAAAAAAACTGATAAACGACGACATGAATCATGTTCATGTGATAACTCGTAATCTGCATGTCAGGGCCCCGAGGTTTTGTCTTGTCTCGTCTCGACTGTCTGGTTATTGTCGTTGTATCTACGTCGTGGTTCATGCACATTCACAATATTTATTTTTGTTTTTCATAAATTATGTTTCTTCCTTTCTTATGGTGATTATTCCATGATGATAGTGGATATTGTTGTTAGTTGTAGTTACAAAGGGATTTTTTTCTGTCATTGGAAACAATTATCTATTTGTGAATGCTTGCAAACAACTTCCACTTATTTTTATAGCTTCCATTGGCGATTGTACAGCAGCTAAAAAAAATTACAATGAGGCAAAACGTATAAAAAAATAAACATAAAAACTAAAACGTTTTTTAAAAGAAGAAGGTACTAAAATGCTCAATGCACCAAGAACAAAGTGCAACAATTACTAATGAAACTAACGAAATTACTAAAAGACCTTAACGAATAGGCCAATAGGATCGTGAAAAAATGATGAAAAAGTTTCACAACCTGCAGCATTTTATTTTTCTTTGGCATTAACGGTAACTTTTCGGGAATTGTTACTTGTTATAAGTTACCCAAAGTTGTTTCTTCTTATTTCCAATTCTTTTACTTCGTTCTTTAAATCCGATTGTTCTGTCGTTTCTTTATAAAAGTTTTAACAACATGCTCAGGTTTTACCTAAGTTTTTATTGCATTTAATTTACATTGCTTTTCTTTTCCTTCCTGGCGCATTTATTTCATTCGACTGTGTCTGTGTCATGAGAAAATAATAGAATGGAATAAGTCAAAGGATTCAAATGAGAGTTGAAGAGACTTCCTAACTTTGTTATCGTACGTTTGGTTAAAACATCAAGATCGCTCTGAATAAAGAAAAACGAAACCTTGGCGAAACAAATTTGGTTCCTTGGAACAATGGCGCCGCCTGATGAACTTTTTTTACTCCATAAGCAAAAGAAAACACAAAAATACTTGCCATCAATATTAATTATTAATTAAACCAGCCATATGTTTCCACTTATAAATAGTTTACATTATTATGTCGAAACAGTGCTCCGAAGAGTGCTCCCCAATAGCTACGCCTAATAACGAAAGAAAAATAAACCAAAAACAAAGTCCAAACAAAAACTTGGAACGTTCACCTGGCACAGTATTATTTTCTGGCATAAGTTTATAGTGCTCGGTGCTCGTTAATGCAGTATGTAGCCGTAAAACATTTCGTGCATCGTGCATACGAAGCAGAGTGTAACAGCACTAGGGTGAAGGAAGAGAGGTGCAATGGTGCGGTGCCACGGGTCCCGACAACAGGGGGTACCTTTATTTGAGGCATATCTAGCTGTTCTGTTTTTTTATACACGAATACATAGTCGAAACGAAACACTAACTCACGAGACCATTACCCTCCGAAACTAAAAGAACAAAACCTGACCATCAACATCAAAACACACCCAACTTACCACATGCTTAAAACAAAATCAGTAATAGTGTAATTTAAACATGAATCTTGATGGTGGAACTGGAAACACAAATAGATTTTATTTATACCAATTTCTGATTGAACTTGCAGTAGGATTTCCAACAAAATCGTAATTTTAACCTCCGACTAGACGCGACGCTCATGCTCCGACGCTATGTAGTCCTGTATGTTATTTTCATTTTGTATTTACGCGTTACAAGCAAACAATCGAAAAAATATATAACAATAGGGGATATTCCCTCTCACATTTCACATCACATGGGCTAGGCCATGGGTCGGCAGACTTTCCAGTGAGAAGAGCCAAATTGTGAAGAAAACATGATAACCAAGATATCAGAGAGCCAAATTTTATTTTTTTTTAAACTTAGTTACTTAGCTGAAATGTTGAAATTTTTTTGTTGGTGACCAACAAAAAAAAAAAGCTCTCAGTCTCAAAGTAGCAAACCGAGACCGCGGAGACCAAAAGAAAAAGCTCTTCAGAGTAGAAATATCTATCTGAGAACGCGAAGACAAAAAAAAAGCTCTTCAAAGTACAAATATCTATCTGAGACCGCGGTGACCAAAAAAAAAAAACCTCTCAAGTCTACAATTATCAAAGAGCCGCACATGCTGTGCAAAGAGCCGCATGCGGCTCGCGAGCCGCGGTCTGCCGACCCATGGGCTAGGCTAGGCAACTGTTCGGAACGTTCCGGTTTTTAAGCACATGCTACAAAAGTATTATGTATAATCGAATAATATAATGCAGAAGAGTGGAAGACCTCACCTCTATACCGATGCTTCAGCTTCATGGTAAGACCTAAAATTGTAAAAGCTATAATGTTTCAATGGTTGAGTGAAGTTCAAATTGTTCAAGTTCAAATTATACGTGCGTGATTAAACAATAATTATATACCGTTTATGCGGAATTAACATTGCAGCGTTAGTAATGACTTACTTTTCGTAACACGAATAACAATTTGAGCAAAAATAACAAAATTATGCAGAAAATAAAACAGGCGAAAGCAAACACATTTCTATTAAACTAATATTTGTATCTATACTTCTTACACGAGAGATCGAGAGTTCGAATATAAATATTTTATTATACAGAGAGATTGTTTTATCGTCGAACATAGCATGTATACTATGTGCTTATGTACGACGGTAAAATAAACGAGTCAATCTCATCTCATTGCAGTGTGTACTTGTATTGCTAATGCACACCGACAGACGGGCATAAAGTGGGGATGACAATGTACATTGTACTGAAGGAAGGAAGGAATCGGGAACAGTCCACAGACTATTATTTCGAGCGTACATTTTTATTATTTCTACCTTTTCTTCAGTGGGAAGAATTTGTGAACAATCAATTCAAATTATGGCAAAAGGAACAAAATTGACAACTGACTGTAACGGCATGATCTTACAAATTACTTTGATGGTGCATTGCCACTGCCCAGTCGTTAGCAATACAAATCCCCGTTGCCATGAGTTTGACTCGTTCATTTTACCATCGTACATATGAACATAGCACATGCTATGTTCGACGGTAAAATAATCGCACGGTATATGTATTAATAAAATAACAGTAAAAATTATATAAAGGTGTTTATAAACTTTTTGGAATTTATAAATTATTTTTAATTTGACATGAAATGTAAATAATTCTATAATTATCAATGAATTCATTTCCAGTACTTAATAGATTCACTTCATAATATGATCTAGAATACTTTTGTGTATAGCACGTTTTTTAACGATCTTCCATGGGCCAAATGATTTTACACGCCTGTGAAAACTTCAGGCAGTGTTAAAGGGTCACTTTGGCGGGTAATACTTACAAACTTACCACAAAAATGAAATTTTTTAATTTTTTTCTGCAAAAGTAAAAAACTAAAAACTACGAAAATAACTTAAAACTGGTATCTATAGATTAGTGACTTTTTTGCGGTGCAAAAGTTGACATATTAGCACGACCAAAACTTTAACCATGCAAAAATTGCCAATGCGTGAATGATCGTTAAAAAAAAACTACTACCTATACAAAGTAGCTGTTGTCAACCATTTAACATCACTCTGTATATGGTTTATAGTGTCTTATAAGATTTATATGTAATGTTTAAAGTAGCTGCTGTTTGGGCCACCTGCTCCTGCTAAATTTTTGCTTCCATTAGCTACCACACTGAAATTGAAACCACTTAACTAACATCTTGGGGAAATTTTACGGGTTCAAGCAAAATACCATAAAAAAGCCAAATTGATGAAAACAAAAAGATCTGCAATTAAGGTAGCCAAGCATTTTTTAGCCAACAGACGCCATTATATTTCATTAAATATTATGAATTTTGAACTGCGATAGTTTTCTTGACATATACAATACGACAAACTTAAATTTAAATAAAGAAAAATAAACTGTAAAATCTAATTCAAGCTCACAAACTGCGCTTCCTAAGTATATTTCTAGGTATATATTTATATTATCCTGTGTATCTGCGCATCTGGACTAATTAATTTTAATATTCAAGTGCAACCACCTTTGACACCAAGTCCAACAAGACCGCATGCCAAGCCATCATGCTAAATATGATTTTGATTATTTACTTTACCATGTTCCGATAATTATTTAATTATTTTTGAATTTCGGGCATTGACATCGACCATCACAGCAAATATTATATTAAAAAAAAAACGAAACACCGGCAATACTAGAAAATAAAACATTAACGACTTCCTTACTTCATCATTCGTATATGAAAACGGAGGCAGAGACAGATTAAACTTTAACGATTTTATTTTTATGTTTATAAACAATCAATATTGATAGGATAGTTCAGAATAGTTATATTGTCTGTTCTTCGTAGACTTTGCTTGTGTCAAGTCCACCAACTTATATTTCTTTGAGTAGTTCATACCAAAACATATCGGCTAACTAAAATAAAAATAAATTTTGTCGCAGCTTTTCAAAAATTAAAAAACTAGACGCAATAAAAATGAAACACGAACAGTCATACTCACACAGATGTTAGTTACACACTAGTTTATCTATATTTATAAGAGAATATGTTCTTGATGCACGTGTTGCGTATGCATCTGTAGTAACATGGGAATATACAAGATGTTCAGTGAAATATCCTGTTCATAATTTATTATCATAATTCACAACTTATATTTAATATTAGTTAGTATACGCCAAATTATTAATGAACTGGAAAAGTGTAGTCCCAAACAAGTTTTCATTTAATATTTTAATGAAGCAATTTGTAAGATCTTTATTTTTAATTAGAGAAATGTAATTGTACACGAATACGTGTTTAGTCCTTTGTAAATTATGGCGTAAACAAATTGTTATGAGTTGTGAAATTTTCTATGGATGCAACGCGCATTTCATATTGTGTATATACCGTGCGTTTTTTTTAAGTCTCCCATAGGGATTATTCATGGGAAAAATTTTAGGTCGTGTTAATGAGTGTCTCCAGTCCTGCTGCAAATTTAACAACGCATTATTAATTCGTACCATTTTTAACACAAGCTGATAGTATTACATGAGTCCATTTGTTTGAAAAAAAAATAAAGACAATTGAAGATTTTGAATTTTTATGATAGGCAGACAAACTTACAACTTTGAGAGCTCAAACTATTAAAATCAAATTGTCACTTTAGTTGCCTACCATAAAACATTTTTTATTTCAAGCAAATGGACTTATGTTAAACTTATGTTAATGTTACAAAGTATCAAAAATTTTTTTGCATTTTAAAATTCACTGTAGGAGATCCATTAATTCATGATTGACATAACATAGATATAGACATAACCTGCGAAGTAAAAACATGCAAAATGCTATAACACGGCAATGTTATTTTACGTGCCATTGTGATCCGCAGTATAGTGAACCGCAGTATAGTGAACCGCAGTTGTATGTTTCTACTTTGCAGTTGTATGTTTCTACTTTGCAGTTTATTTTCTATGTCTTTATGTTATGTCAATCATGAACCATGCTTAACTCTACCCAAAAATTTTAACATATAAAAAACGCACTGTATGATATTGCACGCATTTTCTTCCACTTTCTTTCCTTTTTTGTGAAACTAACATGGAATTGGAATATATAAAATAGGATGTTTGTAAGCTGAGGAACATGTGTAACTATATCATTTATTGACCTGTAAAGATTTCATTTTATTATTCGTGCAAGGTTTATTACGCAGATAAATGGCTACGTTAAAAGTTAATTACAGTTGAATAGGTGCAACGAATGCTATAAGGCTTTAATCAATCTAACAATTAGTTTAATTAGCGTAAAAGTTTGCAGTCTGTACAAAGAGAGTCTTATGCACGTAAACATGAGAAAACTGTTTTCTATTTAACGCATCACTGGAGCGTTCCGTTTACGCGCGCCCCATTAATACGTATCTGTTGCTTTGTTCCAATATGCAGGTCGAAATCGCAATATAAAAGATCCCAATCAATACATGTTGATGCTGCTCAAATATCAACTTCTTTGTCCATTTATTTTATATTGTTATTTTAGGATTTAATTAAAGCGAATAAAAATAGTAGGTACTATCGGACGCATTAGTATTGTCCAATAATCTTCCGCTTTGCTGTATTCTGTTCAGTTCGGTTATTCTGTTCGGTTTATACCTGAAACCCATGAATGAATATTTTCTGAAATTTAACTAATGACCAGCCCATTGCATTGCTCTGATTACGTTAACGTAATCCCTTTCATGTTTCCAAGTTGAAATTACAGTATTAAGTAAATGGAAACGGTCTGCACCGGTGGACAATACTAATGCTTCCGATAGAACTTATTATTTGAGTAGGTATAGTATAAATCCCTATATCACTTAATGAAGTTGTTTATTTTTAATAAATTCCTTAAAACTAATTATTTAATATATCACGCATTGTTTATCGTATTGTGTGTACAATAATTTGGGATAAATATCTTATTTTGTCAGGATACCAAAAAATATATAGTGACTCATTGGACTTTCTTCTTTCATAATAATTCCATTCAAGTTTTTATACAATTTAAGACATTTTATAGAGATTTCCAATTTGTAATTATACTGCGTTCGGCGAACACATTCAGTAAGTTCAATTGCGCAGTATATTGGGCAGTTTCATAGGTTAGACATTAAAAACACGCGCGAGAATTCAAAAAGATACAAGCACGAACTTCAAACTTGACATTGACAGTTCGTCAATTCACATACGAGCTACATGAAACATGCTTACCAATAGCAACACTCAATTTCTGGGAGTAGAACTTACTGAATGCGTTCGCCCAACGGGTATAAAAACTTGAATTCGTAAGTCCTTCTTATTTTGTAATGACAACACACATGATGTCCCAAATATAAAGGTACCCTTAGTATAAATATATAATTTAATTAATTTACTATGTACAAAATATATTAAAATATTTTAACATTTCAAGGTTACCGCAAATGAGAACCTACCACGTTATATATTATGGAAGCACTTGAACCCTGGAATGTGTACTCTATAACGCATAAGTAGATTCCCACTTAGCGCTATCCTTATATACAGGGTGATTTCATATTTTTCCAATTTCCGGTTTAGTCAAAAATAAATCCGTTTTTGTTGTTCCGATTTATTTCGTTCACCATTGTTGACGAATCACCTTGTATGTTACATTAATTCTAATATTTTAATTTATACTAATTATTACCTAATTAAATCTGAATTGGGTTTAGACGGTCCCGCCTCAGGTTGACTAGCCGCCGTGCAAGTATTCGACGGATGTAACGTAACGATGCTTTGTCGTCGCGTCGGAGTAATGATCGGAGCCGTATGCAAAATAGCGTACAAAGGACCTTCTCGTTCCTTGGCAGGACTGACGAGCATAGGTGGCTCCTCATCCTGCTGCACACTATTCTCGGCAGCCGATGGTATTGTCGTTAAGAATCTCACTGTGAGACGTCCGGGTGATCCCGGCGGCGGATCCAATTCATCCTGAATTGCACATTGACGCGTCAATCGTGGTTTCGATCGTAAACGTGTCGCCGGTTCACTGGACGCACTCGATCGAGAGATGCGCCATGTGCTCGTACTGGCCGTCGTTGCCGATCCGGAGGAATCATTTCGTGAACTTGAAAGATTTGAGTCCTGAGATGTTTTTCGCGTCACCAACCATGAAGATGCACGACGTTTCGGATCGAGAAGTCTCAGTGGTATACCACAGTGATGATTGTGACGCCAAGAATCTGAACGTGATGAACTGAAATTCTCACTTGACGAAACACTTGACGCACGTTTATGCTGCTTTTGTTGTATTTCGGCAATTTGATAGGTGTACTGATCGTTTCTCGGTCTATGTCGATTTTGTTTACGAGCGCAGAGTAACCATCTGGTTTTCTTCAGGCACCACTCCTTAATTCGAGTTTTTCTATCCTGCTGTCTCGGCGTATTTTCGTTTTGATCGCTTAAAAGCTTTACATTACATGTACATGATGGCACGTGATGATTTTGATTCTCACGTGACGATCTATCCGCTAAACTGTTTGTGTTTGCTGGCGTTTGTCTATTACTAAAGTTTGAGCTGTGTCTGCATCTGCCAATACCTCTCGTTACTCTGCTCTCCTCAATGGCCTTGCAGATCATAACGCAGTCTTTTTTGAATTGTTTGGTGAGTATGGCATATAGAAATGGATTACAACACGAATTCAATGGTAGAACGAATACAGTGAACACTTTGGCTTGTTCTAATGTAATCAGTTGCAAGCCAAACGCCGCCGTTAAGCTAAAGAATGCAATCGGCGACCAACATAAAAAGTCTGTGAATACTAACAATGCCATACGTTTGGCAATCCTTGAATCGTTGCTATTCCATGCTTGCGAACCGCGAATAGCACAATACATTTTTAAGTAACAACCCATCAAAATTAAAAACGCTATACCATTTATAAACATTAAAAATACTACGTAGGTTAAACTGGCGGCATTGTTTGTCTCAAATGGCAGACACACTGCGAATTTGCGATAGTCTGATACACTAAATAATGGTAGCACTGCCATAATAATTGCAAACGTCCAACCACAAATCATAATGTAACCGGCATGTTTCAATGACAATCTCTTGTTGAGATGCATAGCATGCGTTATCGCATAGTTTCGTTCCAAGGTGATCACTGCCAATGTGTAAACCGATAGTTCCGAACTCAAGACTCCCAAGAATCCTGCCAATTGACATCCAGCCGACATCTGCCAAGGAATTGCGTACATTCGAAACTCGCCAAGAGTTGAAGCATCAACAACTGCCAGGAAACCTAATTATATTACAGTACGAATTAGTTTGTTTTTGTTTTTTCTTAGCATTCCTGCATCATTTGAAATATTTACCTAAGTAAATGCCCATGAAAAAATCAGCCGCAGCCAAATTACAAACTAGGAATCGAGGAACGTCCATTTTACTTCTGCTGAATATAAGTACGAATACAACTGTCCCATTGCCAAGCATTGCGCAAAGGAATACGATCCAAACACCGCAGCGTAACGTCCACCAGTCAAATAAGTCCTGACAAGGTAAGAATGGACCAGGCAGTGGCAGACATTGAATTTTGCCTGGAGGACCATCGCTGCTACCAATTCTGTTTAATTCTTCTTCGGTATATTCTTCCATGTATGTGGGAAAGTTTCCCGGATACGTAAAATCTGAACCAATGCGATCCCATAGTGCTTTGAACTTCTTTCCGAACTTATGACTTATATTGTCTGTAAATCACAATGTAAGTTTGAGGCATTTATGAAAACTGATCACTTGGAGTCACGTGACAGATCACTACTCGATCACAGATCACTGAGTGAGGTTTTCGAAGGGAATTTGAGGTTATGTGCACGATTCTAGTTCGATTTTATACGTCAATGTTCTAGTTCATCTTTTTCTCCATTTTCATAGAAGAATAACATTTTGCTGGGCTGCCGCATGAATATATCACTATCTGTTATCTAGATCGTCATTCTGTTTTATTTCAATTTCAGTTTTCATTTTAAAATGTCAAATGATTACACATAACCAATAAACTCAAGTGATCCGTAAGTGATCCACTTTTTAAGGAGGATCACTAATCGACTAAAGACATTTATGAAAACTGATCGGATCACTTGGAGACACGTGACAGATCACTACTCGATCACAGATCACTGTGTGAGGTTTGGTTTGTGATCGGATCACTTGGAGTCATGTGACAGATCACTACTCGATCACCGATCACTCTGTGAGGTTTTCGAAGAGATGTTGTGGTTATCTGCACGATTCTAGTTCGATTTTATACGTCAGTGTTCTAGTGCAAACAAATTTTTATCTTATTCTAAATTTTCATAGGAGAATAAAATTTTGTTGGGCTGTCACATGAATATACCACAATCTGTTATCCAGATAGTCTTAGTTTTCTCCTAATTTCAGTTATTTGAAATATCAAATAATTAAACATAACCAAGAAACTCAAGTGATCCACCTATTGAGCAGGATCACTTTTGATGTGTTCGGATTGTGAGTTGTGATAGATCACTAAACGAACGCTCCAATCAGGGATCGGATCAGTTTTCGTAAATGTCTTAATTATGGATAGCGAATTAAGAAATATAGAACTTACGCATCGAAGGCCAAAGGTCTATTGAACTTGAATTCCATATATTCAAATCGATATCATCAATGTCAGGGAAAACAATGATATCTTTCGCCCTCGGTGGTGGATTCGAAGGTATCAATGGCAAAAAGGCACAGCAGTGATAAGCGTATGCAAGTACCAACGTCTGAATTCGTGGAAATACCTCAGGCGGTGGAAATTCTCTCAAGTTCGGATTGTTGAAAGTCTTCAAATGCAGCAAACGCTCTAACCCGGCAAAAGGCAGTATAGAGAACACATTGTTACCTAAATTTCTGTAACAGAATCCAAACAATACAATACAAGGTAACAATCTAGCTAAAAATATAAAGAAAAAAAAAGTGTGAAATGCGGTACCTACCGGGATACCTATCCCAAAAACAAGAATACTTACAAGTCTTCTATATGCGAAATCGACAGGAAGGTGTCTGGATGAATGAAGGAAATTTTATTATCTTCGAGATCTCTGTGGAGCAAAACAGAAACTGAGAAACATAAGAGAAAAGTCCCCGGAAAAGAGTGATATGCATAATCATCCGGGGGATGTATGATTTATAAGTGCGTCTAGCGATATATGTATAGATATTGCCAACTTACAATACTTGTAGTTTAGACAAGCCGTAGAAAGCATCATATGGGATGTGATGGATATCGTTGTGAGCTAAAAGCAGATCGTGCATTTGTGACATCCCCTTAAAAGGTCGATTCCCCAAAGAGTTTATCTTGTTGCTGGCCAAATCCCTAATCAAAACAATACCAAGTTGTCCTTTAATCAATAGTGCACTAGCACCACTAACAACCAAAACAGAACTTTCTATTTATAATGCTGAATGTGAATCTACTTACAAAACTCTTATATCCTTGCAATTAGACAAGTCTGGTATTTCCATTAGTTTATTTGATTTTAGATCTCTGCAGGAATGATAAGAATGAAATTATAAGATGCGGAATCAGATAGAAAAAAAAAACAATATGCTTACAAACTCTTCAACCGTATGCAGGTAGAACATAGACTCGATGGTACAGAAGAAATACCCGCTCGATTTAATCGAAGAATTTCCAAAGCACTGGTTCCATTTAAGGATGGAAACGTCGATAGTTCTCGAGCATCGGATAAAATGCTGAGTGAATAAAATTCAATTATTAAAATTGGCTTAAGCAAGAATGTAAATTGGATGTGACACCATGGAAATTTAAAACGTTTAATATTGAATGAATTCCATGGTTCCATGGAGCAAAAAGCAAGATTTAATCTTCATCTAGTTGAAAGGGTTAATGAAAACATAACGGTTTTAGGGAATATAATACTTGCAGCTTTCGTAGTCGTGGTAGAAATGAAAATGCATGAGTATCGACGCCGACTAACGGATTGCCTTTTAGTTCCAATAAGGCTAATCCCGGTGTTTTCTGCAGCAGACCGCTTGGGATAAATCTGATACGATTACCTGAGATAGACCTGCAATAAGCAATGTATATATTTCATCTTAACACCTTGAATTAATAGCATTTTCGGACTGTGCATTCAGTTCGCACTCGTAGGTATGCACTGAAAATGTTAAGCGTGTTCAGGTTATACCTTGAGTGCAGACAGAAATGCACTCAGTGCATTACTATGGAGTCAGTGCAATGATCATTTTTGGACTATACTGAAAAAACTGTGGGTTGCATGATCTGGGTGCACACTGAGTGCAGTAGTTCGAAAACGCTATTAGATTTTTCATTTATTTAGTTATTGATGTATAGTATATGAAGAATTCATAAGCTGACAACTCCCACATATTGTATTTCAATAACTATAGAAGTCATTTTGAAAGATGAAATGGTATTTTGCAATTTGGAGTCAGTGCAGTCCAGTGCAATGATCATTTTCGGACTATTCTGAAAAAACTGTGGGTTGCATGATCTGGGTGCACACTGAATGCAGTAGTTCGAAAACGCTATTAGATTTTTCATTTATTTAGTTATTGATGTATAGTATATGAAGAATTCATAAGCTGACAACTCCCACATATTATATTTCAATAACTAACTATAGAAGTCATTTTGGAAGATAAAAAAAGTATTTTGCAATTTGCTTATGTGCTTATGAGCAATTTTGAAAATTGAACTTACAAATCTTGTAGAGATGGAAGTTTCGTCAGCGCAATTGGAATGTGTGACAAGTAGTTGTCATCCAGTTCGCTATAAAAATGTAAAAGTGAATTGGTGTGAATGCATCAAAAAAAATAAATGAAATCATCGCGCTTGTTAAAGTTAAAGTTATAAAAAGCGGGAGCCGCACACAGCACTGCACGGCACAGCACAATTCCGTCGACATTTGTTTGAATTCCCATTCCGACTGCAAAAATCGTCTCCTCGCACTTTTTTGAACGTCTTAATTCCTTCACCATATAATAAGATTCTCTTTTAAAGTGAACCCAATAAGTCGCAATGATAAATATCTTGCGAGAGAATATATACTTACATGACTCTCAAAGCAGTCATATTTTCGAGAGCGTTTTCAGCTATCTCAGTGATTTGATTCCTCTTGAGATATCTGAAAATATGGAATTATCTTTAAAATATGCATCATAAAGTACACCATGTAATGTATTTTTGTATTTTCCTACATTCGATAGATGATTGAAACTATTTAAGTACTTAAGATTTATAAATTTTTTCTACACCTATTTAGTTATATGGTCATTATTAGCATTTTTGAGTGATTAATAGTACCTATAACTCACTACCGTGAGTTATGGATTTTCATAAATCACTGCAATTAAATAACATTGATCGCGTATTAAAGTTCAAAAAGATTTAACGAATTTGAAGTGACGGATCCAGCTTATCTATATGCTCTAAGATGTCGAAAGAACCCGAAGAATTCCGACCGTAGCTTGATGTGTATCGCCGGCCATATTGCTTCAGTTGTCAGTTAGTGCTCGTTCGTTGCTTCATCGGGAAATCACAATTTGTATTTTGTGTTAAAAATAGTGCAAGGTGTAGAAAAAGCATATAAAAGAATTTACTATATATATAATCGGACCTTCTGCATATCTAGTGCGTAGTAGTTCTACCAATTGAAAGATGAGTAAATCCAACATCAAAAATAATATCACATTTATAGGAATAATAAATAATTGACTCTTGGATTAACAAAGGCTCCCTTATAGTTCAATTGGCACAGAACTATGCACCAGATATGCAGAAGTTCCGGGTTTGAGTCCCGGTAAGAAAGAGAATTTTTCCTGTAACATTTAATTTCTTAAATAATATTATGAATGAAAATTAAAATTTATTGTAGGATAAGCAACTCGTATAATTCAAGTCTAATCTCTTCCTTATTTTGTTTAGAATAAATCTTTTAATATGTTTATGAAATGTATCAAGGTCTACTAGTCTAATGCAAAACATTTGTTAAACTGAATGTATATTTATAAAAATGTTGGATTATAGACAGATGTGTAGATCGTAGTTTCAAATTTGAATCTCGGTTGGAATTCGTTATAGGTACGAATTGAATTAAGGGGTCTAAATATAACAACGGAAAAGTTCATTGGCATCCTCTCACTTCACTTTTGCTGAAAAGTGAAATATGTAAGTGAGGTGGACTTAATGTAATGTGCGACGACAACAAGAAACATAATTTATCCTCGGGGAAGAAGTGTGCGTATCGTACCAAATTATCTCGTTTCGAGTTTACAAATTGTAGTAATTTTTATCCGTCCGTCTTAAATGAATTCGTGGTTTTCAGTCTATAACAAATGGAATAAACGTGGACTACTTAGTACTTAGTCGTATGAAGAAAACGCACGTTGTCAACTCAGCAACAAACCGAGCAAAATGGAAAAATGTGCTCATGCACTGAGTTTAAAAAAGTTTTTGTGTCTTGAGTGCAAGTGTTATTTTCACCCTAAATTGGCCATGATTTATGTTTAAACATTGTTTTGAGCTTTTTGGTGGGTGGAAAAACTTACAGAACGATAAGGTTTTCCATTCTTGGGAATGCGTCCACTGGAATGGAAGTGATGAGGTTGTTGCCCAGGTTTCTGAAACGATGTAAAAAAAAATTTTGTATTAGATAACTTCAACGAACTATTAATAACTAAAAGCTGAATGCTGAAGCAATGATTATTTCAATATTATGGTAAATTGGTAATGAAATAAAACCCAGAAAACCAACACTAACTACATAAATATATAAAAAATAGCGGAAAACATATACAAAAAGTAAAAATATTACATAAATAATAAAAAGTTTGGAATAATGTTTCTTAAATTTTTGTGCCAATCACTGTGCCAATTCGGATTTGTATTCATCGGGTGGCAGGCGGGCTTATTTAGAAAAAAAAACCGTCATCCTAGTATTTTGGTGTCATTAGTTGTTGTATGTGACTTGTTTTCCGTGGACTGTTGTGATCATGAAGTGTGCATTCGTGTTGAACGTAGATATTAATTTCCTGTTTTGTATATACAGGGTGTCCCAGACCAAACGATACAGCGAAAAATGGCAGATTCTACATGAAAAACTGAGTAAGAAAGACCCATACCAAAATGTTCAGGGAAGCACCGTTTTTAAACAGGAAGCAATGTAAGTTGACCAATCAGAGAGCTTTACCATGTTCAAAAACCACCTGTTTCAGGAACTCAGTGGTTGCTATGACATTGTTGATTGGACCATAGTTTCTTTGGTCGACTATAAATGATTTAGGTAATGTAGGTTATCTGTCATCCGTCTGTCAAAATTCCAGTCGTCCAAATAAATCGTTATAAATTCGTATATAACAACCACTGAGTTCCTGAAAGCTGTCTGATTGAACTTAAATTGCTTCCTGTTTAAAAACGGTGCGTCACTGAACATTTTGGTATGGGACTTTCTTACTTAGTTTTTCATGTAGAATCTGCCATTTTCCGCTGTATCTTTTGGTCTGGGACACCCTGTATATTCTTATATACACATGTTTATTTGATGTTTCTAAACTTCAAAAGGTATATGTAGATAACTCGGTAGATACTACTTATGAGATGTACCAATATACATAATTTCTATTGCATTCGCTTTACGTTCTCGTTCATCTTTTTCTAAGAATGGAAAATAATCGAATCGAATACAAACGTTTGAACGAAGCATTTAAAGCATTCTTTAAAGCCAAATATAGAAATGACTCCTACTGAACCAAACAAATAGAAATAGCAAAGGAACTACTAAATGTTATCAGAAAAAAATAGGCAAAATTCTACAATTAAATTGTTTTCAGCTACACCGAGAGACGCCATTTTTCTAAATTTAATATGCAATTTAAATTTCATCCTCCTATTTGTATCTCGATTCACTCAGTAGGTAAAATGTAGTAGTGAAATATTATAAATAATAAATAAAACATACCTGCTTGTATGGCAAACAAGGATTATGCAATGCAGGAATATTCAATTAAATCACGAATTGTCTGATGATACTCCATTAGAATGTCCATTCGTGGCATTCTGATAATTCCTTTAAGAGGATGGACCTGCTCCATACACAAAGAAGAATTATTTTTCAAATTATTATTGCATCTTTTTGAAAAAAATCCTTCCTCTTTTATGAGGAAAGCCTCCTGATGATGCTCTTTGCGGCTCGGCTCCTGCTGTTGTGTTATAAGTTGTAACGTTTTTGCAAACACAATGCATGAATGGAAACTTACTTACTACATACTTTGCCTTCTTGGCTACTTTCGTTATTATATTGTGCAAGTGAACTTCCTCTCACTGAATAAGTTAGTAGTCTTAAACTCTGACTCGACTTCAACTGCAATTTCGACTTCTTTGCTGACGTTGCAAAGGTTTATGTTGCTTTTATACTATTGTAGCTTTTACTACAGATATCTTATAGAGAAGGACGATTAATAAATTTGATGTCACCGTTTGTTATTATGTACTAGTATTAAGATTTGATCTTATAAGTCGACTTAAGTCAGGTAGAAAGGTGTCGAGATTTAATTAAGGAAGTAATTTTCACTTTGTATTTTGAATAAATTTTGAATTTATTTATCGAAAGTGTCGCATATAGTTTTATACAGATGTACCTATTAGTAACCTTTTACCTTTTTAAATTGTGGAATTATAAAAGTAGGAAACGTATTAAACAGTTAATTTTGAACACACTTAAGTAAGGTAATCAATCGTAAATCACTTAAATTGAATTATCCACTTTTCTACGGCTTTAACTTTGCGAAATGCCATCAATTGCGCAGACTGGGCTGAAAATCCTTACGATTCGCCGAGACTTCTTAGACGAAAACCGCTATGTGCAAAGCAAACACTTATTTCGTAAATACTTACATCGTTGTAGATATGTACCGTTTCGAGAAGAAGTGGTAGGGAAAAATTGTCCTTCTTTTGAAAATTCCAACATGGAAATTCTAAATGACAACTCAAACATCAGACAGGTAGTTGGAGTTGGAGTTGGTTTGTATAAAGGATTTAAATAAGAATCAAATGACAACTCAAACATCAGACAGGTAGATTGAGTTGGTTTGTATAGAGGATTTAAATAAGAATCAAATCATATAATTATCAAAGGGTGGAAGAATGTCAAAGAGTTATTAAGTTTAAATTTAAGAAAAAGCACTTTTTGCGCTTGAAAGGAAGGAAAGGATTCTTCAATTATGTGCTATAGTGGCTAGTGCATGGTCAAGTGTATTGACTGGAAACTTTATGCTTTGTAAAAATATCGACACGTGTTTTTCATCTTCTCGTAAAAATGCCAATTTGCATATACACGATACACCGCAGCAAATTTCAATATATCTGGAATTTATGTCAATGTGTGCTTTATCCCGCATTAATTTGGAACATGCCGTACATTAAGGACATTTGTACCTTCTGTTTGTTAATCTTGTCGACGAAACGTCTAAAAAGTCCCAAGTCAAGTCAATACGTAAGTACCCACGTCGTGTGGTTCGTAGGCAAATTCATCATTCAGCGTCAGTTTATTATGATTAAATATTTGTAGATGTCGACGAGAGGCAACGAGACAAGAGCTGTTCGTCCTCAAGTCGAGGAAGACAAAACCAATGCAAATAAATGCTAATGATTTCTTATTTGCATCTTTAAACAAATATATTTTGCTAATATGCCGCTGAAACAACCATGCTCAAGGCGAATCGGCACGACTTTGCGCTAAAAATTAACATTTTGAAAATGTGCATATACGTATATCGAAAATATAAAAATTGTAGGTACAATGTAACATATGTGGTGTTTGGTTCGATTATTATTAATGTTTGAAACGCATCCCACTTTGCGAACACGCCATGGGCGCCAGACCAGCGCCAGACGAGGAAGGAGTCTTCGATACTTATGGCGGAGCAATTTAAAATTCAACCATTTTTTTTTCGGAAAATTCGTCCGTTTCCATTAAATGGAAAGTCACGCTGTATATTTTCATTATTTATGCCATTGTGTTGTGTGTCTAAGTGTAGGGTGTCCATTCCATAAAATATAAAATAAAAGGGTTGGAAAATAAAAAGTTTACAAAAAGTTTTGCGTATTTAGTTTCACTTGTTGCTTGTTTGTTTCTTTGTTGGATTTGTTTCTCCAGCCTGGTCCAGACAAACGCAACACACAACCCAACATCGACCGAAACTTATTGATATCGTAAAATGTTTTATTTGTCGTCATACATTGTTTTATTATTAATAAATATCGGCGAACATACGGAACAAACGAAACGGACGTAAGCAACATACCTCTTTCTATACATATATACTTATACAGGGTGTGCCAGACCAAACGATACAGCGAAAAATGGCAGATTCTACATGAAAAACTGAGTAAGAAAGTGCCATACCAAAATGTTCAGGGAAGCACCGTTTTAAAACGGGAAGCAATTTAAATTGACCAATCAGAGCGCTTTCCCATGTTTAAAAACCACCTGTTTCAGGAACTCAGTGGTTGCTATGATATTGTTGATCGGGCCATGTTTTTGAACATGGGAAGCACTATTATTGGTCAATTTAAATTGCTTCCTCTTTAAAAACGGTGCTTCCCAAAACATTTTGGTATTAGACTTTCTTACTCAGTTTTTCATGTAGAATCTGACATTTTCCGCTGTATCGTTTGGTCTGGGACACCCTGTATAATAATATAAAGCTTAAGAAACATCTTCAATCTTCTCATAACGCTTGTTGCGTTTTCATGCTCATATTTCACTCGCTTCGCCTCTAGATTGAGAGATTTATGCATTGCCATTGCAAAGCAATGCAATGCCAAGTTCAAGTCATACAAATTGCAACAGAGTGTTGCCAATAAGTGCTAAAGAAAAAGATCTAACAAACTTGAAGGAAGAATATTTCGAAAAATATTATTTTCTTGCATATGTTTTATTTTAAGCAGAAATGTTTCTATGGTTGCATAGATTTGTCTTCCATATTTAAATTTTTAGGCAACAATTGAACTGCCGTGTACAATTTGTTGCATAATATTGATTGACTCAGGGGAAAAGGTAATGAGCAGTTTGAATTGAATTGGTTCATTTTTTCCATTAAATATAATAGAAGAGGTCGATGACTATATTTGTAAATACAGTTTCGTCTCTTTCAAAGCTCAAACATTTCTTTTTGTTCCTTCTCTTTGATGGTTTGATGTATAGGTATAGTTCTCCAAAGCAATATGATTGTAAACGGATCTTGCGAATGAGGTCTCTGACTGACTGATGCACTCTCCAGACTCAGACACACTGTCAGAAGCTTTAATAATAACTTTTTACTTCTTGTAGTTTAAGTTTGAGTTTTTTGTCCTGCAGTTCCAGGTTCCAGCAGACGCGTCTTGCCATTATGATCGTTTCGTTTGTTTTATTTCCTTTTGTTCTTATAGTGCTTAGACGCTTAGTTCTTAACTCAATAATATCGTTTTGCACGTTTCGATTCGTATGTTGTGTTAATAGACTTTTGACTTGCTTCTTAGTAATGCCACAGCATTTCATTGATGAACACGACGCATTCATAAGATCGCCAGCTAAACCTAAAGCTAAACGCGCACTTCAATCCTAATGCATCTGTCATGCGACTAATCTAAAGACTGATTACTTTGGATTGGACGGATGGACATAAGGTAGATTGAAGCAGCACGCTTCGGTACTTTTGAACTGTTTGTTGCTGTCTGTCATTGGTCGGTTCAAAGCTCAATCGCGAAATTGCGAAATATTTCGAGATGCGCAACTTCCTGTTGTCCTCGCAACGTTTTATAGATAAATCATCGTCGATCACTTTTATTGCAATAATATTTTCTTTTTTTCTCTTAAAAGTTTACTGTTTAAGCACCAATTTATCAAGAAGTGTTTTGATTTATTACTGTGGCAAGATACCGTTGGAATTGTTGGACTAAAAAGGGGGGAAAAAAAAGCAAATATAATGGACACTTTTGTGCAGTGATAAATAAAATATTGCATTTTGTACTTTATTTATTCGTTTATTTCATTCACTAAACGAAGGTGCATTTCTTGAGCGCCGTTTCGTGATTTATTAGATCGTAAAATGTTAAAAATGCATTGCTTGGAGTTCGCTAACGTTATTCATGAATAAGTTAACGGCAAACAGACAACTCAAAAAATAAAAATAAAGAAACAGGAGTACTTATTTACATTTTTGCAATATCTATGTTAAATAGTGAATACGTAAAATATTTATTTATTAAAAAACAAAACTTTCTTTTTAATGAAAAATTGAAAATTACGATTCTTGTTGGCTTAATATCCTGTAATATCCTAGTTTAGACGTCTATAATCAAAGCATCATTTGTCGAATATCCTGCGGCGCATTTGCTCTACTTCGAAGAGAATTACACTTGCAATTAACTCAATTTAAAGGCATTTAATTCGAACCACCAACTTGCAATTAGCTCTAATGTTCTTCTCTCAAATACACGCACACATGCACTTATTTATCAGATTACAGGATAAAGATGAAATATATAATTCAATATCTCAATATTGATAAATTATAATTATACAAATTACCGAAACAAATATAAAATCTACTCAAGAGCAATAGATTCTTGCGATTGAATTAATAATTTTTGAGTTGAGAAGCGACATTTAGGTACACTCTGGGTATCTAAAAACAGTATACATTTATTTATTTGTTTCTTTTTTTTTTGAAGTTTTTTAGGATAAAGATGTGTAACGAAAATAGGTATAAGTAACTAAAAGTCGTTTTGAACGAGATTAAATCGTGCGTAATTGGCGCTATTCGTACGAGAAATTGTAAGATTTCACACTGATACAACTGGATGGTAAGAAAAATTGCTTTACAACTCGTCTACATATAATACAGCAAGCAACAAGAAGCCAATTCAAACGAAAACGTATTGCGGCCAAGTTACATATCATTACATATCAATACACCCGATCCCGATCGACAACGAGATTGTAATGAGAGACGTTTTGTACTTAGGTAAAAAGAAAATAACCAACGAAACGACGAAAAACGATATCTCGATAAAAATCTTTAAACAACTATGCAATTTTATATGCCACAGTTGCAAGTCAACTCAATTTTTTGAGAAGCAGAAAATTCAATTTCAATTTGTTGCTGCAATTCTGTCGAGAGATGCGTTGAAGGAATGTCAAGAAAAGTTTGGTCGCATTAACATATATATAATTTCAAGTAAAATGGAAAAACGATAATATTTTGTTGGAAATAACGTACAATATTTAATGTGCTAATCATAATATGCAAATTTATATCATATTTATTAAGTGACACAATTGCAGAATACTTACTTTATGGTTAACCATAAAGTGTGTTTCTGTGTTAAGAAATTTAATAGTTTCTGTTACTATTACCTTAAATTTGCATTGCAAAAATTATATAACTACACAAATTTATTACATTTACACTTTGCACTAAAACAAATTAATTATAACAGTTATTTGCGAAGAATCTATAAATGCATAATAGTGTTCAAGTTAGGTTATGTTCAGAGTGTCAAATAACATATAAAGTTGTAATTGTAAGACTAACATTAAGTAAAAGTTAAAAAAAAAACAAAAAAACAAAAATGTGTTAGTCTTGTTCTAATTAATTTGTGGTTTGTTCCAAATGTCTTCCCACGTGTGATAAAAATGGTTGTGATTGAGTAAAGTGAAACTGATGTGTGCAAGTATGCGTTTTGAGGAAGGAAACCGCACGCTGCTCCCGATGCGGGAAGCGTGTAATATTAATGATCGTTATTGAAACCGGTGACACTTACACGTCGACCGTCCGATTCATTCCAATTCTGTGGCATGAATGTAACACACACTTTCCCATATATCACACACTGTTTTATCTTGTTTTTGTCCTTTCTATGCATCAGTACGTACCGATGTCGGTAGATATTGTTTCGTAAGTTTGACCTATTGCAATATTATAATGCATTCTTAAATTTTTAAGCATAAATATTGCATGTTTATTACTATACCGTATGGAAATTTCAATTATTGTTATTGTTATGGCATTAATAGGATATTTTGTTGGGCGCCAAGCAATGTTCCCTCTAAGCTGCGCGCACTCCCTTTGCCCCTG
>JARJEB010018192.1:0-15115 GCA_030264535.1 Liometoxenus newtonarum | reverse complement strand
ATGACCTATAATTGACTCGTGTCAAGCTTATTATTCGTGAGTGGTGATAATGTCTGTCATATGTGCCTGCACATACACATAGTAATCGCTGTTTTACGTGGTCGTCGCGGATAAATATTTTAACCTCGATTTTAACCAAACGAAACTTCTAGTAGGCCAGTAGGGGAACATTAAATTGTAAGTCGAACACTCGAACCTGCACTCAGTGCAAAAAAACTGCCCGAGTGCATAAATCGAAAACGACATGAGCCGAAAACGCCATGATTTGGAACGGCCTCCAGTAGGAAAGAGGGAAGCACCTTTGCTGCTCCATCTAGCGAGAAGTCGTCACCCTAGTTGTGGGTGCATAAGGGGTGCATGCCGAGCCGAGGTGCATGGGCGCATGCGTATTTCTATCATTTAACCTCACTTTCCATCGTTTCTCAACCAAACCACTTGCTGTTGGACTTGGACACGAGACACGAGAACTCGAGAAAAAGAAAAGACCATAGCGAGTACAAATCTCGGAACAAACATTATTCTATGAAATCTCTCTTTGCTAAACCGAGAGTTCTACACGAGTTGAAACATAATAATTTACTAATAATCATGGGCAAGAGAAAAGGTGGTTTCAGAAAAGGAGGAAACAAGAGTAAAGTAAATAAATTAGTGAGTTGTCCTTGCTCAGTAACTTTCTCTTAACGTGCAACTAATCTCATGATTTTTTAGGATACTGGTGAAACTGTTGACAATAGAAAACCGTATGAAGATATACTTCGAGAAAATGAATTGTTTGATAAGTATTACAAGGTAACACACACACACACACACACACACACACTCACACTCACACTCACACTCTCACACTCACTGAGACATACATTTTATTCAGTACCAAACAATATTTGTTTGCTTCAGCATGTTAACATTTGCAAAGATGACGAATGGGATCAATTTCTCAAGTATATGAAGTCGGATTTGCCTACAACATTTCGTATAACTGGCTCCAAAGGTGAAGCTAAGAAGATGGTTGATATTATTCAGGGACAATATCTACAAGAACTCATGCATCATAACGAAGCATTGAAGACAACTATTTTTCCATTGCCTTGGTAAGGCATTGTTTAAAAATGATATTAAAGTAATTAATAATTCTGTATTTCATCGTTAGGTATCCTAACAATTTAGCGTGGCAAATGGATCTGACTAAAAAAGAGATACGAAGAGAAGAATCCTTCTATAAATTGCATAACTTTTTGATAACTGAAACACAAAACGGATCAATATCTAGGCAGGAAACTGTTAGTATGATTCCACCAATTGTTTTAGATGTGCAATCACATCATAAAGTATTGGATATGTGTGCTGCTCCAGGATCAAAAACAGCGCAGTTGCTTGAGTTTTTGCATGCGGATGAGACGACTCTACCATCAGGCTATGTTATTGCTAATGATGTGGACAACAAGCGCTGTTACATGTTAGTTCACCAAGCAAAACGATTGAATTCACCATGTCTGGCTGTTATCAATCATGATAGTGCAGTCTTGCCGAATTTGAGTGAAACTATTAATGGAGCCATTGAGCAGGTTCAATTTGATAGGATACTATGTGATGTCCCTTGTTCAGGTGACGGCACGTTAAGGAAAAATCCTGATATTTGGACGAAGTGGACACCAGCTAATGGCATTAATTTGCACGGGTATGTACAGAGCAGGAGTTTTCTGGTGGCCAATTTGTTACATTGTTGCTTAGTGCGGGCGAAAGGGCAAAACCAGAGAGTTTAATATGGAATAGAGAGGTCAATTACCAATGCATTTTTAAATAGATACTAACTCACCAAACGGGCATCCTCCTATTAATAGTATTAATTAACAAATGGCAGCCATATTAATCACATTCTTGTCAAGAGTAATGCAAATTTAATATGTATAAAGAGGTACACATGTACCGAGCTGCGTTCGAGAACGTTACTTTAGTGTAAATCTCACATTGGGGTCTAAAATCACCTGAAACCGAGAAAGAAAATGGTTTAAATATTTTTTTCTAAGCAAGATGCAACAGATTACGGATCAAATCAACAGTCACCAACGCATAGCATGGAGTCATCTGAACCATAACGAATCAGTGCGCATGTGTGCGTATGTCAAGTAATATTTACAGCAGATTTCGAACGATTCACTGCGGCACTTGTAGTGCGTGAAATAGTAATCTCGAACGATTATTTCTGTGAGAACTGCAAAATAGTGTTGTTTTCGAACGCGTCCCAGTCCGCACGTTATAACCTTAGAGCATATAAAATGAAGAGAACATAGTCTATTTACCCCAATGTTAGCGTTTTAAGCCGACTGAAAGGCAAAAAAATGTTGTTCTTAAGTTTTAAAATCTGATATTGCACAAGCGTGAATATGAGGTGTGTTCTAAGGTTCCACCCAATGGTTCCACCTGACCAGCGCGCTTGCGCAATATCAAATTTTAAAACTTATAACAATGACTAGGTGACAAGATGCGCAGTCGTTCAACGTTGCGCGCATCCCGAAAAATTTAAATTTTAATAGCTCGCACCGCAAATTTTTCAGAGGCGTAGGTACTGTAGAAAGCTCTGCTAGAAAGGAATTGAAATGACATGTCGAAATGTCAATCTGAATGCTGTAAAAGTCAACTGAAGGTTTATTGTTAATGTTTATGGTATTCATTCAATCATTCTACCATCTACCATCAATTAACATGTCTACCAGAGGCAACACTTCATATTCAGGCTCGGGAAGTTATTTTTGATGTTTACTTATATTTAAGAAATAAAAATCCGACTGCTCCTGACATCGCAATTAAAAAAGTTGTTTCCGATGCTACAAAAGTTGGAATTACTACAATTCCGAAAGTAATTCAAGAAGGCCTAGACTAAAAAAGAACTAGAGAAACCCAGACTGCAGTTTTTCTCGGCTGGCAATAAACCTACCAGAACTGCCACTTTAACTGCCCTTGAAGAATATCAGAAGCCTTTGTTTATAGCAAAATTTATAATCCGCATAGTCTGGTCTGACATTCATAGCACGCCCCTGAATAGAGATAAGTTTCATTCGGAACCGCTCGGTGACTTTTCGTTAGGTGCGCAACTTTAGTCATTCTTTCGTCGCGCGGACAGTACCTAACTCGATTGGAAAACACTCGCGTACTTTCCAAACTTGTTAGGTAAACTACTATTCTTTGTTACTAGCTCGTTGCATAATACTTACACGCATAACTTCGGGCAAACTTCTTCCACGTTTGTCAGCCAAGCAATCTCGACCAAACAACCAGCCAGGTGAATCACCTTGTGTATCACGAAGTATAACTGAATTTCGACATGATGTATACAAAAATCTTGCAATAATTATAATGGCTACTTGGACGAGTATTAAAATGATGCATAAAACAAGAAATATAACCAAAGCCATTTCAATTGGATATCGAATCGCTTCCAGACATCCGACATGATTCAAACTCATTTCTGGAAATTCCGCTTGTTCTTTCCAGACGTGTGCTGATTCGATTTGTTGTATAGGATCGTGGAAACATTGCATTGGGAAATCCACATTGCAACAACTCCATGGTGTCACTGGCAAGTGAAGGTGATCTTTGCTCAGCAATAAACTGAAAATGAAATTATTCTCGCCGTAAAATCTGTTTTTTTTCTGCATAAACAATGATTTATTAGAAAATAGGGATATATTTTACTTTATGGTACCCAAACCAATTTTTGAAAACAATCATTTTTTCGTTTAAATTTTTATGTATAAAGTGAACCTGAAATAATAAGAAAATTAGCCCGGTATGCATTATTACCTGAGTTATAACTCTTCAAAGTTTCATTATTTTGTATCCAGTTTAAGGTTAATTTAACGTGTAGGTAACTGCGACTGGTCCATTGGTTTGGTTTGGGTACCATTAAGTAAAATGTTTCCGGAAAGAGTTATGACCGGCCCACAATTTGTGAGTCATAGTTAAAATAATAACCTGTGGACATTAGGGTTGTCAACATTAATATGATATTTGTCCAGCCATGAAATCATGTACCAATCTCTGAAATCATTAACACCACAACAACGTAGCGAAAATTGCCATCGATCCATGGTATGCTTCCATACAGGATCAGTTAAATAATGTCTCATTCCCTTTTCCATTGAATGCCTAATTGATCGTATAATATGCTTTGATATTTTAACAATCATTGTAGCCAGGACTAATAAATCCAATATGGTATTGCTGCACGCAATTATCCAGATGTACAAGGTCCTTTTAGTGCTGCGCCTTAAAGTCACGTATTAACATTAAGTAATGATGCAAATTTTCCAGAAAAAAATAATTATTAAAATTATACCTACTTGTGTGCTTTAACAAAACATTTTTCAACTATTTTAATGCCAATCAAATACTGAATTATAATATGTGTTCCAAATAATGCGAATACTGCAAATACGAAACGAATTTCCGATTTTTCAGAATATAAATGTTTCGTCACTGACAGACAGATATAAATTGAACCTCCGGTCATAAAGCAGCCCCCTAGAACTTGCAGAATATTTAAGGCTATAAAAATATAAGCCATATTTAAGCGTTTCTGACGCGAAAATAAAAATATCATAAAATTCTTCATTGTGTGTAAAACTTAAAACTGGTAAAATGCTTTAAAAGTCCAAAAAAAAACTTGGGCTCTTATTCAATTCAATCAAAAAGGTTCTGAACTCAACTATTTTATAGGTTGCCCTAACAACGCGTTAATATACCTACTTCAAAGTCTGTACATCGATCAAACGATATTTTCATAAAATACGTAGCTCTTCAATTTGATTGAATTACTACATTTTCTTGAAAGAATTCGGAAGAATGGCAGCAATGTTTACCGACGAAATTGAAGAAGAAAATGACTCGCTATTTTCTTCAGACGAGGAAAAACCAGGTCCTTTGAATCATCCATAGAATTAGGACACGATTTAATTTTTTTATTCTTCTTTAGTTGGAGTTGCTTCAAGTGTTGGAGTACTCGAAGATGATGCTGAACCCCGGCCTGAATATACCGATGAAGAATTGTATGAGCTAGTTGGTTTTATTAAAGGAATGACCACTTTGTACGACCTGCGCCCTACTGATTGGAACGACGATGCCAACGAAGGAATAAAAAACTATTTTCTGGAGCCAGATAATCAGGTGCTTTGCGTTTACTTTACTGGAAATACTCTGGTTGCTATTAATGGTTTCCCAACCAGTGGTTATGAAGACTTGACATATTTCATTCGTGACACTCCGAACGAAATTTTTACTGTTAATAATTTTCATGATCATGTTACTTTTGGTACGATTAATGGTACAGTTGAAGGTACTTTACTGGAATTACTTGAAAATGTTTATGCTCCAATTTTTTTCAACGCTAAATCTTGGCCGGACAGCGTCAAGAGTGATTTTTGTGATCGTTTACATTCGTTTATGTCCAAATTGACTGATGTTTATTATAAAATGTTAGGATTTACCGTTTTATACATTCCGAAGGAAGGATTGCACTCGTCAATGGAGGAAGCGACCAAGGATAAAGATTTAATTAAGCGTTTGGAAGGAGTTGTTGTCTATTGGACCAGGCAGATTAGAATTGTTTTACAAGATCACGACCAAAGAAAGAATGAAACTGATTTAACACCAATTGATGAATTGGAATTATGGATTTACAGATGTACGTATAAATTATAGTCCTATATATGGAACATCTTATAGGTACTTAATTCAATTTTTAGACCAAAATTTGTCAGGAGTCAATCAGCAACTAACGAATAAATACTTGAAAAAAACATGCGACACCTTAAATGCCGTGCAATCGCTTTACGTTAAACAATTTCAGGGAGTTGTGGAAGATATAAGTGGCAAAATGGAGGAAGCCAAATCAAATATAGAGTACCTCCAAATTCTTCGTCCTTCTTGTGAAGAATTGAATAGATGTACATCAGCTTTACAGATTCCAGAAAAGATACCCAACATTCTCACCCAAATCCGTTTCATATGGATGAACAGCCGCTTCTATAATACACCATCGCGCATAACAATTCTTCTTCGTTCTTTGACCACCCAAGTTATACTCAAGTGTACAGAATTTATTGATTTAAATCTTGTTTTTAAACAAAAATGTAGTCGTGCTTCCATTAAGCTCTTTCGTACATGTTTAGAGTGCTGTAATCGTTACATTACTATTTATGATATGGTAAGTTAAATATATAAAACGACACATGAGGTTTGAAGTACTTGGCATCAGAAGATTAATAAACTAAAGGAGTGCGACTAGTTTCGCGTCATCAGGGTCGCATTATTGTACCTGAAGATGTGACCCTGCGATGTCGCGAAACTAGTCGCACTCCTTTACTTTATAACATATATCAACAACTGTTAACTGATCATTTGTCGTTTTACGTAACATCACTTCATCATCCCAATTGGTTCATTAAATATATAAGTTCATGATTGTGAATCTGTATTATATTTTGCAGATTTGCGATGCTCATACCAAATTAACACCTGATGCCTGGGAGCTTGAACGTCAACCTATATTGGGACATTTGGACTCATTCATGCAACGTTTGAACGATATGATTGAAATATGCGAAGCAATGATAACGTTTGCGCGATATGATGAAACCGAAGACATTCCCAAACCAAAATTTAGTGGAACGAGAGCGTTTGAGTTCGAAAATTGGTGCGAAAAGGTTGAAGAGATGTTTAATGATGCTTTAAACAATATTGGGCAAGCCAAGGAAATCATATTAGATGTTCAATCTGCTCAATGGTATGATGAAATTTTGGTGTTTCGCAGCAAAATGAAAGACATTGAAATTGTTATTGAGAATTTAGTTAATAGTGTTTTTGAGCAAGTTCCAACAGTTGATGAAGGCGTTCAAACTTTGGCTGCATTTTACAATTATGCTCAACGCCCTTCGATAAAATCCTTGTTTGAGCGTAAGACGATGTACGTTTTTCAACTTTTCAAGACAGAAATACAAGACTGTAAGGCCGATTTGATTGCTGAAAAGGAAGAATATCCGTTGAATATGCCCTACTATGCAGGCCGTGCTATTATGGCTTCGTTAAAAGGCAATCATCTGGAAGTGTTGAAGAAGACTCTGAACGGCGCTCATTGGATGATCCCGTGTAGTATTGCTGATGAAGTTTTTCAGCAATATGATAAGTTGATGGCTTCCATTGATGAATTTATATTGAGTTGTTACAGAAAGTTTAATGAATCTGTTGGGGATGATGTTTCTAGTCGATTGGAGAGACCGCTAATGGCAAGAAGTGTGTTGAGACCAGGATTGTTGGAATGTAATTTGGACAAGTAATAGAGCTAGTTTAAAATTGTCAGATCTTCTGCTGGCTAATTAGAAATTAATGTTTTTAGAAGTTTAATTAGTATTTACCAAGAAGTGAGATACTTTAAGCTATTGAAATACGAAACTCCTTCGAATTGTACCCAAGTCTACAATAAATTTGCAACGATACACTTTGTGTATGAAAATGTTGTGCAAGTTGTCAAAGATTATAATAAATTGTTGGCTTCGCTGTCTGAAGATGAGCGAGTTCTTTTCAAGCAACTGATTGCAAACGTAGAGAAGAAAGCGGCACCAGGATTATCTAAACTCACTTGGAATAATGAAATTGTTGATTCTTATATTGCTGAATGCAGCGCCTGTACTGCCGAAGTATATAAATTCTTATCAATCACTGATCACTGGCAATTTTTAGTATACTTACATAAAATACTGTATTTTTAGTTGCAAGATTTTGTTGATGACTATAAGACTTGCAATTTGGAAATAGTCGCAGTTTGTGAGAAAATTTGTGATACACCAGCGATTCAAATTCAAGCGAATTACTTGTACTCATTAGATGAATTGAAGGAGTATATGGCTAATTATTTAGAAAAGACGGTTGACAAATTTTTGGAATATATTAGGCAAATTTTGAATTATTTGATAATTGTGTACGAAGGTTTTGAGCAGCATATTCAGAATATGGCTGATCAATGGATTAAATACATTATGCGCTTTGATATCTTATTGGAAGAATCGTTAAAGATCAGTGTTCGAAATTCAATGGAACACGTTTTTGAAACGCTGCATGGGGATGGCATTATCGGACCGAATGCTGTTATTAAATTAAATGCCTTGCTAAAGAATAATCGCGTAAGTTCCCACTTCTCTATTTTAAATATTTGCCGTACGTACATTGATTAACTTAAATTTGTAGATTGTGTTTGATCCATCAATTACTGAAGTTGCTAATCATATGGCTAGTGTGTTGCCTGATATAACTGAAGAAATGAGAGCAGTACCAAGAATTTCCGAAAAGTTTCATATTGAAAGTCCAAATATAATTCCATTTAATTATCTCTTAGCATCAGAATCGGAATGTCGCAGTTTGCAGTTAATGATTAATGACGGTACCAATGCATTTTATAAGTTTATCCACGACTACCCAATTATGTCTCAATTATTTCATAACAATCAGTTGCTTAATGGATATCATTATTTAAATCATTGTATTACAGTGACATATCCATGACATTATGAACTCATAATCCCATGGATACGTGATTGTTATTCATAATGCCATCGATACCAAACATAGGCGCGCATATATCTAACAACCGGAACAGCTGATTTGGAGGTTGTATCGGTTAAATGTCATCGCAGAAACAGCTGTTTCATTACTTTCATCATTTATTGTGGAGATCGTCGGTTCCACAAATATAATTGAGACATAAATGAATAGTCGTGGATAAACTATAGTATTTGTGAATTATTGTTCTAATTCACTCGGATGGTTACGACACTCGCCTAGCGGCTCTTGTTGCAAATCCCCACCCTCGTCAATTATATGCCTACTCATTGAATAATAACCATATTATTTGTTTCACATTGCTATAATATTTTCGTTAATTTGTAGAGGTTAAAGTAAACATTGAGAAAATTCAGGAATATCTACGAATGTGGAATCCTTTCCGAGACCTATTTGAAGTTGACAAAGATAAGTTTATCGAACGTTACGAAATGAATAATCCGGATGCTACCGATTTTGATGCTAATATTGGACGATACACAGAAATGGCAAATAATTGTCAAGTCATTGAAAATATTACCAATGTCTATTTTATTTTAATTGATTGCACTAATTTAAAGAAATCTATCATAGAACATTGCTTTGAATGGCAAATGAAATTCACTACCCTACTTTTTAATAGAACTACTAATATGATTTTGCACGTGTATGAGTATACCGCTAATAATTCTGAAAAGTAAGTTAAGTCACCAAAATTGTATTATTATTTAAACCAATTTCTTGTCTAGAGTTACTTATGTACCACAAAATCTGGAAGAAATGTCTGCTGCCATTGAACTTTATAATCGGCTAATTGAAGAACTTCCTTTCGAAGCAATGAAATTCCAAGCAATTTATGATCAGTCGGACATTCTGGACAAATATATTTGCGAATTAGAACCGGAAGTTAAGAAAAAGATGAAGAACATCCAAGCCGAATGGGATGCCTACATGACAACTCTTGAAGAAGCGGATAAGATGATTCAATTTACAAAGGTAGTAATTCCTTGTCAAATGGAAGTTAAAAAACTGCAAAGATAAACGTTATACAATCAACTTGTATTTACGTACTTATATCCCATTCTGTGTAATGTCCTTTATTAGTCTTAATCCTAATATCTTATTTTGTTCGATCAAAAATAGAATAGTTTTCGTAATAACCTCCTGGAAGAAGCCGAAGATATTAAGAGGGAAGCTCAAGAATTATTGGATTCCTTCATGGTTAATGGACCATTTAGTCAAGATGTTAAATGTTCAGATGCTTTGGTGTATTTAGCAAATGTTCGTAAACAGATTGCTGTGATTCGCGAACGTGAATCCATTTGTAAATCGAATCTTGGAATATTCGACTTGAGTCTTATAGAATCACCAGATTTGGCAGCATTGGAGAAAGTAATACTACTATACTGTAAACTGAAGTTGGAAGCCGGTGAAATGTATTAGAACCTTAGCGAGGACAAAGGAAAATTTCCAAAATTAAAGAGTGCTTTTCCCTCCAGTTCAGATATTGGTATAGGTATAAAGGCACTATAACTAAAGTATATAATAAACCCAATCACTGTAGTTTTAAATCGATTTGCCTTTAACTTAGGCGAAACTTGTCGCGCTATACGCTTTGCGTTAACATCTGACCTGGAGGAAAAAGAACTCTTTAATTTTGGAAATTTTTCTTTGTTTTCATCAACCTCCACACCTCCCTGGTTATCGTATCTATTCCTTAGACAGGATGCGAAATGGCCTCAAAATATGGCACAAATTAATTTTTAGGCAACCAGCCAGCTACCGTTTATTCATCGTCTAAGAAAGGGAGAGTTTCCCTATTTATATTTCTCTCTTTAAACACAATGAGTGAACGAGAGAACGTAGGGTTGCCTACCAAAGATGCATAATATCATATCATTAATAGTCTTCTTCATGTGTGAAGAGAGAAAATAACCTATTTTCTCACCTACTTTCATCATAGCCTCTCACTCTGTTGCCCGTTACCAATTTTTCGTGCATCCGGCGCATCGTGCACGCGGGCACAACCTTTGCAGTTGCAATACATTTCACTGACTGAAGCAAACAAGATTCTTTGTAGGTGTGGTCATAGCATTGGTAGAGTTGGTACAGTCTCAGTAAAAATTTTTGCGCCCAATTTTAGTATTGTTTATATTTAATGATTGATGCTAACACTGGTAACTTTGGTAACATGCACTTTCATAAATGTCAGAATTGAAATTAATGCATCGTTATTGCCCAGACTGTACCTACACTACGGACATTTTCGTTGTCACAAATTCCTATTTTAGTATACATACATTTACTAAAATTATGTATTATACAGGAATTGGCTGTTTGCGAAATTGTTTGGCTATTAACCGATGAATGGGAAAAGGCTTGGAATAATTATAAATCTGGTGAATTTTGGACAATCAGAACTGAAGATATGGAGGACTTGGCACAAACATTGTTTCGAAAGTTAACAAAACTTGCTCGAGAATTGAAAGAGAAAAAGTAATTAAAAATGTCATTATTTAAAATTGAAATATCTGTTTAATATTCGTACTGTAGTTGGACTATTGTGGAATTTACTAGACAACGGGTAGATGCTTTCAGAAGAACATTACCTTTAATATCTGACTTGAAAAATCTAGCTATGCGACCACGCCACTGGGATCGTGTTCGCGTAGCTATGAAGGAAGAATTTGATCAAAACTCCCCAAGCTTTAACCTTGAAGCAATTATCAATATGAAAATGATGGATTACGCGGAGCAAATTAATGAAATCTCAAATGCGGCTACAATGGAGTTACAAATTGAAAAGGGATTACGTGCAATTGCGGATACATGGAGGACTGTTATCATTGAAATAGTTCCCTATAAAGGATTTTTCAGAATCAAGTCCGTGGATGATTGTTTCCAAATGTTGGAAGACAATATGATGCAATTGTCCACTATGAAAAGTACAAGATTTGTTGAACCGTTTGCCAAAGAGGTAGACATGTGGGAACGTGCATTGTCTTACATTATGGAAGCCTTGGAAACTGGTTTGAATGTCCAAAGACAGTGGCTATATTTAGAAGTAATATAAATATATTGTTGATGTGTTCTTTTAAAGTCTTGAGCATATTTGTAGAATATTTTTGCTGGTGAAGATATTAGGAAACAATTACCAAAAGAGACCAAAGATTTTGATGGATTAACAAATGAATGGAAAGAAATATCGACCAGAATGGCAGCTGCTAAGTCAGCTATTAAAGCTGTCAACTATATTCCAGCACCTCAGTTACTGAATAAATTTAATAAAATGAATGATAAACTTGAAGCTATTCAAAGATCACTCGAAGCTTATTTGGAGAAGAAGCGCCACATATTTCCACGTTTCTACTTTATATCCAATGATGACATGCTTGAGATTTTGGGAAACGCTAAAAAGCCCGAAGTTGTACAGCCCCATTTTAGAAAGCTCTTTGATAATCTGGTGAAACTTAAGCTACAAAAGGTTATTTCCAAAATGGCAAATCTTATAAACTTATATTGTAATATGCAGTTTTAACGGATTAATGCAATGATATTAATTGGCGCCCCACGTTGGGCGCCAATTAATATAGCAAAATCTTATATTTCGGAATAAGAAAATAATTAAATATGTACGGTTGTTCGCAGGACAAGTGACTGATTAAACAATTTCCTTTCACCTACTACATTTTCTACAATATTAAATATTTTTTTAGAATCCGGTAACTACTAAATCAGAAGCTTTTGGAATGTATTCTGATGATGGCGAATACATGGAGTTTCCAAAAATGATGGTAATAGAAGGCCAGGTTGAAAGTTGGTTATGCGAGATTGAAAGTACAATGAAACTGACTTTAAAAACCGAATTTAAACCTTGTCGTGCTGCTCTGAAGAAAATGTTGAGTAAACGGGACAAATGGCTTTTAACTTACAGTGGGCAGCTATGCAATGCCTGTAGTCAAGTAAAATAATAGACATTTCTTATGTATTTTATTATTTTTAACATGCCCAAATCAATTATAGATGCAATGGACAACTGATTGTACCCGTGCTTTAGTTCACTGTAAATTAACTGAAAGTAAGAAACCATTAAAACGTCTACGCAAGAAACAAAATCGTATATTGTTGAAGTTATCTGAACTAAGTCGAAGGGAATTGCCCAAGTTGCAAAGATTGAAGGCAAATTCGTTGATTACTATTGAAATTCATTCCAGAGATGTTATTGATAGAATGTACAAAGCAAGTATGTACCATTTCCAAACCAATTCATCAAGACCTTTTTAATAAATTTAGTATTATTTAGATTGCATGGATACTGGTGCGTTTGAATGGTTCTCTCAACTCAGATTCTATTGGGATCGTGAAATCGATGACTGTCTCATTCGCCAAACGAACACCCATTTTCTTTACGGCTACGAATATAATGGCAACTCTGGCCGCTTAGTCATAACACCGTTAACTGACCGTTGTTATATTACGTTGACAACAGCCCTGCACCTATTTCGTGGCGGAAGTCCCAAAGGACCTGCGGGTACTGGCAAAACCGAAACTGTAAAAGATTTGGGCAAAGCAATGGGCATGTGGGTCATTGTCAATAATTGCTCGGAAGGTTTAGATTACAAGAGTATGGGAAAATGCTTCAGTGGACTGGCCCAAACTGGTGCTTGGGGTTGTTTCGATGAATTTAACCGCATCAATATAGAGGTGCTATCTGTCGTTGCTCAACAAATTATGTGTATATTGGCAGCCATTTCACAAAAGCTGAGAACCTTTGTTTTCGAAGGTCTTGAAATTAATTTGAAACATACTTGTGGTATATTTATAACAATGAATCCTGGTTATGCCGGACGAACTGAATTACCGGACAATTTAAAATCAATGTTTCGTCCAATTTCAATGATGGTCCCTGATAGTGCAATCATTGCTGAGAATACTTTGTTTAGTGATGGTTTTCAAGGAGCAAGGCTTTTAGCAAAGAAAGTCTTTACTTTATATCAGTTATCAATGAGGCAATTGAGCAAGCAGGATCATTATGATTTTGGTCTACGATCAATGGTTGCATTATTAAGATATGCTGGACGTAAACGTAGACAATTTCCCACTTTGCCCGAAGATCAAATTGTTTATTTGGCAATGAAAGACATGAATATTGCCAGGTTGACTTCAGATGATTTGCCGTTGTTTAATGGTATTATGAGCGATATATTTCCGGGTGTCACATTGCCCACTCTTGAATACGAAGATATGACTGCGGCCATTACAAAAGAATTTGAAAAGCTAGGACTTCAAGTAAATCATATAACTTGAATTTGCCACGAGATAATACATATTCCTTTCAATTTTAGCCCATTAAAAATGCAATTACCAAAGTTATTCAACTGTATGAGACGAAAAATTCTAGACATTCAGTCATGATATTAGGTCGAACCGGAACAGCAAAGAGTGTCACTTGGAAAGCTCTAAGAGATTCGATGACGAGACTCAAGAAAGATGGTAAAGCAGGATTTCAATGTGTTTCTGAGTTTCCTATCAATCCAAAAGCTTTAAATCTGGCTGAATTGTATGGTGAATATAATTTAAGTACTGGCGAATGGTCTGACGGTGTCATAAGTTCTACAATGAGAGCTACATGCGGAGGTATCATCATTTTTATATAGAATTCAATTCATAGTCCATTCTATTCAGAATAAGATAAAACTACCATATTACCTTCTGCTCGTTTTTCAAACTTGGACTCTTGCCTTAGAAAACCTCTTATGACACTTATTGCTTCATTAATGTACTATTTTCTATTTTTGGATCTTAGTGCAGTCAATATGATGCCAATATGCGTGGTGCGTCGATTTTTTTATAGCACTGTGATGTGACACGAGATATTAAAATAATGCTCATTGTTCTCGAAAGACTGAGTGTTTGGAGAAAGCCGAAGGCTCGCCAGTCTCCGTTTCATTCTTTCTTTTCATTTTCTCCCGTCAGTGGCCGGTTTCACGTACTGCGCATGTCAAGCGAATTCTAGCTAGCTGCTGAGGTGGGTTAAGAAGAGTAACGCAGAGCAGGGTGTAATCTATGTCAGTTTTAAAATCTAGATTATATTAACGAAAGTTCTATACCAAACATCTTACATGATCTTACAATATTAGCTAAATCGTCTACATTTATTATGCTTTTACTTTCCGGCCACATACCGAAGGTATCTAGCTACAGGAAAGTAAGGTGATCATGAAAATAATTAAAATCTCATTTTTCCTTGATTCGTGGAGATCCGTTGACCCCAGGTCGAAAATCGGCTTTTTGGGGTGATGTGTGTGTGTCTGTGTGTGTGTGTCTGTCTGTGTGTTTACAAAATTGCGGGAAAACCAAGCATCGTATCGGACTGAAATTTGGTATATGAGCAGCTATTCCTTCCGATTGAACCTGGAGTAAAAAGAAACAAAATCGGCTGGTAAAGAAGATACCTTTACTCGTAGGCCAAAACGTCCAACTCGTTAAATATTGATTGTAGCCTAAAAGTATCTATATAATCTCC
>JARJEB010018179.1:0-11044 GCA_030264535.1 Liometoxenus newtonarum | reverse complement strand
TATAGAAAATGATAACTTGTCGTGATAACAAAAACAAATTAATTTGATTATCTTTATATATCAGTGGTGTAGCCAGGAATTTTTAGAACATTTTATTACAAAAACTAAAAGTTTAATTTAATTTTTTTTAAAGTTTAATCTTATACCTATACTAACCACGCAACTACATTACACCCCCGCCTCCCTCCCAAACCAAGTACGCCAATGGTATACCTTTATCTATGTCCTAAGTTTGTGTCTGGAAATAAAAATGAATATCATAATAAAACATTTTTATCACAATCACAAATAGAAGTGTAAGAAGTGCAAACAGTAAAAATACATTTAACAAAAAGTCTACTTTTAGAAACTACCTACTTATTTTTAGGACTTGACAAATGATAAAAGACGAAGATAACCAGATAACGTTTCGTGTTATTTATGCTTTACTAGATGTAGAAGTACTGCAAGTTTTTTTTTCTGTAAAAATAAAAAAATATCAAAAAATTTTAATAATATTTTCGACCTGCTTTCGATTTAGCACTGCGATCTACAAATTTATATTGGTAATTCGATAGCCAGCTATATGAAACGACTTACGTCAGGCGACAAAGGATCGGAACACGAAAACGTTTGAGTTCACCAGAATTGAAACGAAAAAGGTCGTCCGCCTGGTTGCCTATAGTGCTCAGCCACTTTTATCTCAGAACTATAAATAATTAAATTACATGAATTAATGCTGATCTTGTGCGTCGAAGCCGTTCCAAATGTTTGTTGACATTTATTAATAACATTTATGATTCGAACGTTTAAAAATGCGGTTTATCGATTTCAAGTAAAAAAAAATTAAATAAAAACCCGTTGGCGACGCGAAGTGAAAATATAAAATCATTTAATATATTTACAATTTAAAATTAAAGATTTAAATTTTTAAATACAATATACAATGTGTTTACAGAAAAAGGAATTTTTAATTTTTTCATACGAATTTGTCCGAATTGCTATAAAATTTTCTAAAAATAGTTTTCATTTATTTAATTTTTTTTTCTTCAATATTTCGTACTTTTCTCCGGACATGCTGTATATTGCTATTTATTTGTATTAAAATAAAATGTATAAGCACAAAACGGTTCCGGTCTATTAAACTTATGTGTATTCATTTCCACTTGTGTTTTTTGTTTCTTTCTTCTTGAGATACTATTTTTAGACGTTAGTTTTAACTGTTAATAATAGTTTTGTTCCAACATAAAGTCAAACCGGTACGTATACGAAAAGTTCCGAGACGAGTTCATAGAATGAACAGAGTACAAAAAACAAACTTTTTTTACACTTTACTAACCTACAATTTACAATCATGCATTATAACTAAGATTGTAAACAAACGAGAAACGGTGATTTACCGGATTATTATTTAAGTTGTTGCCTAATTATATGGAAATTTTCCAACATGCGAACAAAAAAATACATAGCAGTTCCAAATTGTGTGTTGGAACAAAACTAATTAAATACATTTCTAACATGCAACAATCAAGTCATTTATTTTAATAATTAAACTTTATAATTACAAAATAAAAAAAAAATTATTCAATTAAATTAGTTGTTAATTAATAATTTCATTTCCAACTCGGAAAGGTTAATTTTAATTACTTTGAATTTTTTAGTTTTATTAAAAAAAATCGTATTAATTGACAAAAATCAACAAATAAAAATGAATGAATCAACAAATTATTTGTGCTTTAATTAATCAAAAATTCTTTTGTCATTAATTAAATAATTTCATTTAATATCGAAATTAATTTCTTTCTTTTCTCTTAAAATCCAAAAAAAAATTATTTACTTTTGATTTAAAATTTAAAACTTTCAATTTAATTTATTTTCAATAAAAAAGTAAAAATCCGTAATTTTCATGTTCTTGTTAAACACTTTAACTTTTTTTTGTTGTTGAATATATTGATTATGCTCAAATGAAATTACCCACTTAAAGTGCAAAACGAGTTTTTTTTATTTTTAATTTTTAAGGCCACATGTAAAAAAATAAAAATACAAAAAGTGAAACTTCTTGAACTTGATAACATTTAAAAAGCTTCTGTGACTTTTTTTTGTCCGATTTTTATTTTCAATATTCAGTTTTTTTTTTCCAGTAATCAGAAAATTTGTCTCCAGGGGACAAAAAAATATTTAAAAAATAAATTTGTCCCTTAACATTGGTGTCAGGTGTGTTTGAATAAAATTTGAGCAAAATTATTAATAATTTAATTTAATAATTGCAAAATTTGATTAACAATTTTGATTTTTTTAAATTTTTAAAGTCACAACTAATTAAATGATTAATATAATATAATATAATATAATAACCAAAAAAAAGGACGAAAGCAAATTCTATCGCATCAGTTAGTTTCACAAAGAAAAACTGAAAAAGAAAGTATGAAAACGTTGACGATAACGATGAAAAATGTTCGTTTATAATTTTAATAAGACGAAACAGAAGAAAATGGGAAAAAAACGAGCACAGAAAAAAAGGGGCATAAGAACGTGTATATAATCATCTGTCCTATACTGTCGCAGCAAGGCAAACATGTCCTTGATCGCTTTAATAACGTTATATTACGGCATGTTACTTGTGAATATTTCATGCAAATATTTATATAATGTACTTTTACCAGGCCAGGACCAAAAGACCAAGGCGTAACAACAAATCGGACAAAATCCAAACCATCAGGGGGACTTTCAAAATCGCAAAAAATGCATGGCAAAGTGTAGTTTTTATTCAATTACCATTTTATAGTTTTCCGCATTGAATAAGCTCCGTTGAAGCTACGCCACTGGGACGTACAATGGGACAAAGTGCGGGACAGTATATTTTAACCGCTTGAGCTTGAACGTGCATTAACTTTAATAGTGCAAGAACCAGCAAAGTAATTTATTTTGGAAAAAAATAACAAAAAAAAAACGTTGCTTTGCTCATTTGTTCGGTTGATGTAAATGATGATCATCGGATAGTTTTAAATTACGCTTTTGATAACGGACCAAGAATTGAAATTAACTTCAAATTAATTTATGATTGAAAATATTGAAATCGAGCTATACTTATTATCGATAGTTTAATATATGAAATCACTGGTTTGGTTTGTAGATAAGAAAGTAGATATGAAATAATTAAAAGCTTTATGCGTTTTTTGTCAATAAAATTAAAAAGAAAATGCAAAAAACATGAACACACTTTCGGCGGCATTTCTCTATATTAATTTTATGGACTATGACTCTGTCTATGTGCACGCGCGCGATAAACATAAAATTTAATGGAAAATAGAAAATCAAACGATAAGGAATAAAAAATTATGAAACATACGATTTTGGGCTTGATGAATTCGTATTGGCCCATGGAAGGACACTATGGAGGAAAACCCCGGAAAATTTCCAGGAAACATGAAAATTTGGAGAAAATCGGGTTTTAGTACATTTGTTCGAAAACAGATGGCGCTGCACATCGGGCGGAACGAAGTTCGCGGGATCAGCTAACTAGTATAATATATTAACCAACCAAAAAAACAGACGAAAGCAAATTCTATCACATCGGTTATAGTTTCACAATAGTGACGCACCACAGTCCACAGCACTACGATCGACGTCAAAATTGTAGATTGTATATATAGGTAGGTAACTACATTTTGTAGAATTGTAGAAAAAAAAAGAGCAAACTTCATAATTCGTAATTTATGAACGTCCGACACGCACGACTTGACGCGCTTGCCGAAGTAATAAAACGTTTTCCATTATTATTTATGTATCTCCTTCATTTCGACCACTTTTGATTCATTCATTCTTCAATCGACTATTATTCCTAAAATAATAATAATAATATTTTCACATTTTTTTTTGTTGCCAATACGTTTTGTAAGTCGTCGCGAACAAGATCGAACAGAAAAGAACCGACATATAGTTAAGATTCGTGAATTAAAACAATATTTATTTTAAAACTTTTAACTTGGTTACAATTACTTTGGAATCTTCTGGAAAACTTTATACTTTGAACTTAACTGTAGATTTTGATCTGCCTAAAACGAATGCTCAATAGCAAGTCATTTAAGAACTAATGTGACATGCCTTGGTCAGGGCCAAATAGCAAGTGATTTGCGTTTTATACTTTGAACTTAACTGTAGATTTTGACCTGCCTAAAACGAATGCTCAATAGCAAGTCATTTAAGAACTAATGTGACATGCCTTGGTCAGGGCCAAATAGCAAGTGATTTGCGTTTCATCGCGCAAGGCTTATATAGTTCAGAATCTATGACGTCGTGTTGACCTAGTTTAAATAGACAGAGATACAAATTTAACTAGTTATAGTGTGAGCGAAACAAATAGAATGTGATAATATAACTATATATCAATCATTGTTCCTAGTTGTAATTGCTGCTTGTTATTCACTCTTCGAACTGATGAAATGGAGAATGCAAGATGATGAATTTATAGCTACACAACTTTCACAAACTACACAATGAAACCCGCTAAAAATCAGATCAATTTCGATCGATGAAGGACAAAACGACAAGTCAAAGTTTTATCCTCGACATTGACGTAACTTTGACATTTATGTATACATATTGACACAATTTACAAAAATGACAATTTAAATTAAACTCCGTCAAAAATAATCATTTAACAAAAAACAAAAATTCCTATATTTTGATATTTTTTTACAATGAAACAAGCAATAAATTTGATTAAATATCATCTCTATCGAGGGACCATTTGAATTTGTAATTTGTAGTGACGAATAGGAAGGAATAGGAAACGTACGTCGATGATGATTCACACAAATATTTGTGTTTGTGTAAGGCAGCGCGCAATCACAAATTATGGCGGAATTTTAATGGCTCAAGTTTCTTCATAATAGTGACCAGATCTGTGAACGAATTTCTGACCATATAAAAAGGCTTTATGCTGATTTATAAAAAATTAATTTTTTTTTTCATTATCGAATTGATTTGTTAAAATTTCAACATTTTCAACTTCAAAGGTAGAAATGCGAAATTCTTAAAAATTCAAATGATCTCTGGATACTAACGATTAATGCGAGTTTATCGGAAATCATTTTTTTTTCATTATTAATAGATTAATTACAATAATAGTAATAATAATTATGATATCATATCATATCGGTTGTGTCGTCTGTTGTATCGTGTCATATCGTCTATCGTCATGAATGAATTGCATGTCGCCACTGAAGTTTTTTTTTTCAACTTTATACCCTGCATTCCACTTATACGGTTGCCATTTTTAATTTCTATATTAGGCATGTTTTAGTCGATCATAAATAAAGACGGAATTGGTAAATTCAAATTTGCGACCCTCTATAGGTCTAAAGTAAATATATTTTCATTACATTATTAATTTATCAAATAGCAAGATAGTTAGCAAACGGAAAGTTGTAATTGGAAGTGGAGAGTCCCTAAGTGAGACGCACAGTATAATTGTAGTAGACGTCGTCGCGATAATTATCATTTTTCTTCGCATATTATTAAATATTAATGAGAATGGCATTATTGATAGATTTATATGAAATGGATGGTTGTTTTTGATAATAAATTATTTTTAAATTAAGAAATAATAATCAATTATCCAGTAGTGGCGTAGCAAGACATATGAACTTGTTGTAATGTAATACCATTTTTAGTATAAGATTAAAATTAAAAAAATATATTGAACTATCTTTTGTAATAAAATTTTTAGTACCCCCCGTTTAAAAAAAAATTCATGGCTACGCCACTGCAATTATAAATTCAATAATAAAAAAAATGATTAAAAAGTGTTTGGAGAGTGAAGAGAAACTGTAAGAAGAATCGAATCAAGCAAACGAGCTTTTCGATTTTATATTTCAAAACAAAGAGAACAGAGAGAGAGAGAGAGAAATGAGAATTGAAAGACGGAAAATAATCGAGACAGAATCGAGAATCGAACGGTTTTCGTTGACCTCGATATTCATGCACCGTTCACCTGCATCCACAGACTGTGTGTGCATAATCATGCAATCTTTTAAAATGTAAAGCGTAAACATATCTGTAAAATCTAATAAAGTCGAATTTTATCCGAAGTGAGAAAAATTTGCGAACATGGATAAAATTATCCGAATATTACCTATAGGCTATATGCAAAGTCGGATAAAATTTTTCGAAGTCGGTTAAAACTTAAAACACCGATTGCTGATAATTTTGTTAGTATATTTTATCCGAAGTCGGATAATATTATCCGAAGTCAGATAAATCTATCCGATGATTGATAAAGTTGTCGGGAATACAAGATATTAAGTAATTTCAAGTCGGAAACAATACCCGAACTCGGATAAACTTAGAATTATCCGGATATCCGATGACCGATAATTTTTGTTAGTACATTATATCCAAAATCGGATAATATTATCCGAAGTCAGATAAATCTATCCGATGATTTATAAAATTGTCGGGAATACAGGATATTAAGTATATTTGAAGTAAGAAAAAAATATCTTTACTCTGATATAATTCTTGATAGTATATTATATCCGAAGTCGGATAATACTATCCGAAATCAGATAAATCTATCCGATGATTGATAAAGAAATTGGAAACGATATCGGAACTCGGATAAAATTATTATTATTTGGCCATAATATCCGAAGTTGGATACAATTATCCGAAGTCTGTTAAAATCAACGGATAACTGATAATTTTTGTTAGTATATTATATCCGAAGTCGGATATTATCCGAAGTCAGATAAATCTATCCGATGATTGATAAAGTTGTCGGGAATACAAGATATTAAGTAATTTGAAGTCGGAAACAATATCCGCATTCGGATAAACTTAGAATTATCCGGATAATATATCCTAAGTCCGATAAAATTATCCGAAGTCTGTTAAAACTATCCGATGACCGATAATTTTTATTAGTACATTATATCCAAAATCGGATAATATTATCCGAAGTCAGGTACATCTATCCGATGATTTATAAAATTGTCGGGAATACAGGATATTAAGTATATTTGAAGTAAGAAAAAAATATCTTAACTCGGATATAATTATAATTATCCGGATATTATATCAGAAGTCGGATAAAAATTATCCGAAGTCTGTTAAAACCAACGGATGACTTGATCCGAAGTCGGATAGTATTATCCGAAATCAGATAAATCTATCTGATGATTGATAAAGAAATCGGAAACGGATAAAATTATTATTATTCGGCCATAATACCCGAAGTCTGTTAAAAGCAACGGATAACTGATAATTTTTGTTAGTATATTATATCCGAAGTCGGATATTATCCGAAGTCAGATAAATCTATCCGATGATTGATAAAGTTGGGGATACAGGATATTAAATATATATTTGAAGTCGGAAAAAATATCCGAACTCGGATAAAATTATCTGGATATTATATCCGAAATCGGATAATATTATCCGAGGTCAGTTGAACCTATATCCGATTACTTATAAACTTGTCAGGAATTTAGAATATTATATTCGATTTGTCGAATCAAATTGTCTGACATCGGATAAAATTATCCGGATTTCATATCCGAAGTCAGATTAAACTCTTCGATGTCGGAAATTTATTTCCGAGCTCTTCTCGATCGAAATTTTTTGACGATTAATCTACAGAGTCATCGGAAAAATGTAAAATTAATGTAAATTAATGTAAAAGCAAAGCAAACTTAAAATTATTTTCAAAGCCAGCATGATTTTAAACTTATATAGTAGGTAGGTAGGTATTTAAGGAGGGGACAAAGAGACAAAAGAAAAGAAAAGAAATTTCATCGTCTGTCGTGTCAAAAGATAATCAGAAATGTATTTATAGCTTTTAACTCAGAAATAATTGACATTCAAATACGTCATCAATTGTTGTTTTTTTTATTACTTTTTACACTTTTGCGGCATTTGTACATCAATTTCGTAAAACGTATGTGCGTGCTTGATTTAAATTAAACATTGAACCTTTACTTTTATTATTCGTTAAAGTCGTGATTTTGATTTACCTTTCAAGCTTTGTAAGTTACGAATTAAAAACGAAACAAACCTGCCGAACTGCGAAGAATACAAAAAAAAAATGACCTTAATTATAGCGTTCGCGTTTTTGTTGTTGTTGTAGCAAACATCGGTCGACTTAATACAAATCAATTCTTCAATCTGACAGTGAAAAATCGTTTCTATCTATTAAATTGCTCCTTTTAGCATTAGTTTAATTCTAAGTCGATTTTACACTGAGAAAGTCAAATTAATCATTTCAAATTCAAATGTTTATTTTAAAAAATATATAACTACAAATCACTAATTTATGTATAATAGAGCTATACATGATGCGCCATCTCGCGACGAGAGATTCAACTCAACAAGTCCTTAAACGAAATTCCTGAATTTTCGATTAAAATATTTGAAAATTGTTTGTGTTTCTTCCAAGAAGAAAAAAAAAAAGAAAAGTTAAATTACCATCTTCCTTCTTACACACATGTGTTACAGCCCGGCACAGGTAGGTTAGGTAGAAAATTATGAGTTGATAATATGTTACCGGCTGAGCTACAAAGCTACAAGTTCAAGATATGAAAAGAAATAGAAAAGAAGAAGAAGAAGAAGAAGAAGAAGACCGGATGCAATGTTACAAGTTCACCATGTGAACAACTCAAAGTTGCAACTATCTTAGGTGGTAAACTACTAAGAAGTTGATGTAGTAGAAAAAGAAAAGAACAAGCTGCAGTCTGATGATGTTACTTGTTACATTATAAGAATCGATGGGAGAAGAATGATGGGAATGATGTGGATGAGGCACGAAAATGAATCACATGATGGAAGATGCTGAGATGAGATGTGAGAAAAAATGACTGAGCACTGAGCACTTAACGTCGGTCGAACTGAAGATGGAAACATTTATGTAATAGGAAGCAGACACTCTCTCAAGGTTCGGAGTTTTTATCCGAATTATTTCGTCTATCCGGAATATTGATGTGTAGTCGGAAAATTTAAATTTTGTGTATGCAGTTGAGAATATTTTATCTGACTTTGTATATATAAAATCCGGATAAGTTTTTCCGGCATCAGATAATATTATCCAAGTTCGGATATCATTTTTCCGACTTAAGATATAATATCTTGTATTCCCGACTTAATCATCGGATAACTGACTTTGGACAATTTTATCCGACTTTAGATATAGGTAATAGCTGCATAATTTTATCCGAGTTCGGATATTTTTTTCCGATTTCAGATATAGTATCCTGAATCCCGGATAACTTTAATAGTCATAGGATTAATTTAACTGATTTCGCATAATTACTTCCGACTTCGGATATAATATCCGGATAATTTTATACGAGTTCGGATATTTTTTCCTACTTCCGATATAATAATCTCTGAACTCCGGACAACTTTATAAGTCGTCGAATAGATTTAACTGATTTTGCATAAATATTTTCGACTTCAAGTATAATATCCGGATAATTTTAGCCAAGTTCGGATATTTTTTTCAGACCTGAGATATAAATAATGTTGAATTTCGGACAATTTTATCAGTCATCGGATAGATTTAACTGACTTTGGATAATTTCATCCGACTCCGGATATAATATCAGGATAATTTTATCCGAGTTCGGATATTTGTTGCGCCGTCTTCAGATATAATATCCTGTATTCCCAACAACTCTATCATAGTAATCGGATAGACTTAACTGCGATTTCGGATAATGTTATCCGATTTTGGATAAAAATCGGGATAATTTTATCGTAGTTTCTTCGGACTTCAGATATAATATCCTGAACTTTCTCCAGGAATTAGGATCTTATATCTGATTTCCGATAAAAACATCCGAATTCGGATAAAATTATCAGTCAACGGATAGATTTAACTGACTGGAAAATACTATTCGGATAATTTTATTCATTATCAAACAATTTTATCCGAGCTCCGTAAAATCCGAGCAATTATAACCCGACATCGGATAATTTTATACAGTTGGATCAACATTTATTATTTTCAACAATAATTGAAAGAAAAATATATTTTTAACAAATTAATAAACTAAGACGAGACAGGAAGTTGACACATCTTTTTCGGATAATCTTAATTCCGAATATATTTACAATTTCATACTTATATTTTATTAAATATCTATCTCTATCTTTATCCTTATCTATATATAAGCATACAATTTATTCACTCGTATTATTCATGGGCTTATTGTATGTATTAATGTATACGAATGTGTTTTTGTTTTGTTGACTTAACCTCGTTATGAATAGCTTTTTAGTTAGACAAGCCACGGACGGATTGCGTAAATCGATTTTAACTGCCGTTTATCTTTATTCTTTTCATTCATATCCATATATTTGTATGTTTGTCCCATGATCCACGATGGATTCATGTTCTATGTTCATGTCGTAATTACTAATATAAAATAATTATTAGTTAAATAAATAAAGCACAATAAAATAATACAAAGCACAAAAAAATAAACATTCGCGAATTTAAGTACGAGCATGTCGCAACTAGTAGTAGTTAATAATAATTACTAATAATAATAATGGCAATCCTCAATTTTGTATTTGCAAATGGAAAGGAATTTATAATATCATTAATCATGAAAATATAAGATAATTGTCTGTTTCTGGCGCCGGGCATGTCCCTTAAGATTGGTGTCAGGTGTGTTTGAATAAAATTTGAGCAAAATTATTAATAATTTAATTTAATAATTGCAAATTTTTTTTTTAAATTTTTAAAGTCACAACTAATTAAATAAAATATTAGAAAAAATATAATATAATATACTTAATATAATATAATTATAAAAAACATTTCCACTTTTGCAATTTTGAAAAATTGCGCCTATAACAGAAAAAAAGCCTGGAAGCAAGCAATCATATTATTACTTCGAACTTAATTTCTTGCCAACTTCAGCTTTTAAAATTATATTTTAAGTTTCTTTTCTTTTTTTATTCTTTTTACTTTTATGCTATGTTAAAAATAATAGTTAAATAATTGCAGAATCGTGCAAAAATGCCTAAATTTACCATATTTGGTGACTCCTGCACCGTCTTT
>JARJEB010018167.1:0-13216 GCA_030264535.1 Liometoxenus newtonarum | reverse complement strand
TTGAGTTGTTTTGTTTTTTTGGTGGGGCCGGCAACGTGGGCGGCGCGGGGGGGGAGCGGGGGGGGGGGGGGGGGGGGGGGGGGGGGGGGTCATCCCCGTCTTTACTATTTTTGCATGGATATGGGGGTTCTTACCCACGCCCCCTCCTGAATACGCCCTGGCGTACGCTACATGATATGTTCGTTGGTAAAATGAACGCAGGGTATATAGCTGTTGTTTCCTTGCGTCGTTTCGACGTTTTGTTCATTTAGTTTCGTTTGTTTCGTCGGGACGCTCATCTCTGAATGTATTTATGAATAAAGTTAGCGGCTTGTTCGTAGGTCTCTACCGACAAACCTCTAAGCGTTTACCATACCATGCTCATATTAGAATCAACGTTGATACATAGTAACGCAATCGTAAACGCAGAAACTAACTTTTAGAAATTTCAACAAATAGGTACCTCCCGGTAATTCCGTTATAATGCAAAGCCGCCGAGGTAGGAATTAACAAAGCAGCGAACGCGTAGAACAAACCAGCAAACCGAATAGATTAACGTAACAAGACTAACAAGCGAACTATATACTCATATGTGTAAAACATAAACGTGTTAACTACACTGCATGCGTATGCCTACAGCCACACAAGAGGCAAACATTGAATTAGAAAGATGAAATGCAGAAATTAAATAGTAACATCTGACAATCTTCCACGTATGTCCCAACGAACCTCAATTCTCTTTCTCTAAAACACGAACATTCAAACATGAAAAGAAAATGTGAAATAAAAAGGGAAAATTGTGTTTTCAAGCGAAAAGTGTGAAAGAGAAAATTTAGTAGCTGAGGATTTCTGATTTCGCCTTTTCCTACGTAATTCTAACAGCTAACTCATTTGACCAGTACCTATATCAGATTCTGTAAGAACAAGAACTATGAAAGACAAAGAAACGTCAAAGTTGAGTTGAACTTGCAAAAAAAGGATAAACGAAGAGAAAGAAATAAAAATTTTCTCTATATGCGTGTTTGCTGTGAATCGTTGTTCGTGCTGCTCTCATTTTCTTCCACCTTGGAGGCGCATACCAAATAACCAACATCGGGTTTGGTGTGTTTCTGGTTCCCACTACCCGTGCAGACAGATTGCCCAAGGTGACGATTCCCAAACGTACAAAAAGATGGAATACAGAAAAAAAAAATCACCACAAATGTAGAAAATTAAAGATACGAACTTAGAGAAAAGCGAAAAGTACGTAATTCTATTGTAGTCAACATTTCTCAACACAATTCGAACGACTACTTTCCCGATCCAATGTGATCCAACTTTTCAAATTCTATTTACGATTTTATTCTATTCAATTTGATTGATTCACGCCAGTTTTATGCTCTGGGGAATAAAAATTTCAAAACTGGATTGTCACACATATATTTACAATAGTTACCTACTTATTTTTATTTAAACTTTTTAGACCGTATATCTATGGATAGTTTATTAAATAATTTTTATTCTGTTTCAGGTAAAAAAACAACTTTCCCCGTTTTTCTTGATTCTTTGAGACCCATAAATGCAAGAGAACTCAAATGTCTAAACAAAACGTCGGAAGGTAGGAATGAAAAATAATTCATAGATATACAAAGATATCAATTGAGATATCCAAATTTATTTGTTTGATTCTCAACTGGTTCACAAGTCAGAAGCCAAGCCACACGAACTTTAATTTTTTTTCAACTAGCCTCTGTACTAAAACGTATTCATTGATTCCTGATGCTGATACCTAAATGCATAGATTTAAAAATTCGTGGATTTATACAAATTTATAGATTCAAAAAGCGGTATGTGAATGGGTCTGAATAATGCATTCACATTTTCACAATACCATGCCATACAATTCCTCATATCGGTGTGCATTTCGCCATTTCGGCATATTTCTATATTTTCAAACCACTGCGATTACGTCGTTGCACGCACTGCACCAAAACTCTACACCCACATCCATAGGAGTTGTATATATCATTTTTTTTAGTGCTCTGTTTTATTCCATTATATTTTGGTGATATTGATGGCACTTTTCCCACAGTATATACCGGCTGTTCCAAAAGATAAGAATATGTTTTTCAAAGTCAAAGTCAAATAATTTACAAACTTAGGTAATAGTAGATAATTTGAAAAATATCCTGATTTCGTTTGAAACACATAGTATTTTTCTGTATATCTATATTCCCAGAACATATTCAAACTTTTCCAATATTTATGACAGCACATACCAGACAACAAAGTTATCAATCACATACAATCACTGGCCTGGCGGTGCAATTGACGACGACGACACATATGCCTACAACCATAGAGATATAAGTAAATAGATCAAGTCGCCTCAAATAGGCGCGAAATTTGAAGTAGACTTCAGTCTCGCGTCACTGGCTGGGCTGTGCGTGTGCTTTGGGCAGCCTGCAGTTTAGGGGTGTTAGTTTGTTATGGGTGGACCTGTGGCATTAAATATTGTTTAAATATCAAAAAATTTTGGTATTGTAAACAAAAATCGTCTCAAAAAATATGGTTTGAAAATATTTTTGAGTATTATTTATATATTTAAGCTGCTTTCGTTATTTCATTTGCAACACAATTCATACAACACAATATGAATGCAAAAAAGGAATGGAACCCGGGAATGGTACGAGGGGATATTAACGAGGCAATGAAAATATGCGCAACACAAATTGAAAACAAACATTGAGTAATGCATACATCACATTACAATTAAGAAGACGCATTATATTCGAGTGCGTATAAGTCCACATCCTCAACGATTACGGAGAACAGAGACAGTTTCATGTAGACTTACCAACTGAAAATTAAACCATCTGGGAATTTTCGCATTATGTACTAGTAGAAACTATATTTCGAAAGTGTGGTATGCTTGCATTTAGATTTAGGGATAATGACTGTTTTGACGGCGAATTGCAATTATATCAGACCCTTTAATAAGTTCGTTATGTATGGGCTAACATTGGGAATTGGAATTAGAAAACAATAGTACAAAAAGTTTTCGGCAAGTCCGAAGGATTCTTGTTTTTCTTCTTATTAGTGATTCGTATCGACATTTGTAGTTATGCATTGGTAATATGTTACAAGTATATACCTATATAGAAACTAATTTGGTAGTGCAATCACGCACATCGCATCACGGGCATTTCCGATAGCGGCATGGGGACTTTGATAACAGTCGTGCAGTGGCAGTGGCAACGGAACGAAGGAAAAGGAAAACTTTCAATTGAAATTTCCTGCTGTAGCCAAAGCTGTTGTATAGCTTCAATGGTACGCTCATTACCTAACTATACGGACAACATCGTGATGTTTTAAACTCTTACAACTTTTAAACCAACGTGATCTGTACAGTGACGTAGGTATCAATGGGCAATTATGTGCGGCGCACCGGGACCCCAGCGGTTTGGAGGCCCCGTTCGTGAATTGACAATGTGAAAATTTTGAAAAAAAATAATTGATGATTTGGTATTATTTTTGTGATACGGGTTATGCCATTTCCCATTCTCGCTTTGCTCCAGTTTACGAATCAAAGGGACATTATGATTTTGCACCGGGGCCAATTTAACCTACCTACGCCACTGCTGGATCTGTATCCTTTTTCAAGATATGATTTTGAAAGTTACAAACATATCGTTGAATAATATCAAAGTTTAGATTGATTTTTATCAAAAAAATTAAAAAGTTCTACTATATAGATACTAAAACCTAAAACTTCGCGTAACAATATCCAATCTCCAGAATCGAAGTTTAATATGAAGTAATAAGAATAGTTTAACTTTAACGGAACACCCAGTAAGTTTCGTTTCTTGTGACTATGACATTGCAACTCACTACACCTCGCACCTTTCTTTTAATACCGATGCAGTGATACTTGTTCCTTGCTTCTTCGATGGATTTGTACACGTGCACATCTACTAGTGTTGATACCGTGTTCCTTTCCTCGGTCCTGTTTCCCGTCGTCTCCTCTGTGTACGAACGTGTGCACGCAATTAAAATTCAGTAGGTGTAACGCATTCCGGGGGATTAGAGCACGTGTCTCTGCGGATAGGGAGACGACGAGGGTGGAGTACAGCATGGAAACGGTACAACTGGAGAACCACACCAGCGTGTAGTCGTGGTAAGAGGGGTGAGGTACTGATATTAATTATCGACGGGGTGAATAGAAAATTACCTGGAGACCAACCATTCACTACACAACAGCTTCAATCTAATTATACGAACCGTGCACAGTTGTGCCCTGCTTCATGTTCAGCAATATGAGTGCAAGCACGAGGCATGAGTGTATGATCATGGAAACGTGTAAAATCGTCAACACCCTCGATAACTCGTTACTTGGAACACACTTACTTCCGATTCTTAGACATAGGCGTCTCATTGGCTGTCTAGAGTTGATTTTCAAGTTTCAACATGTTGAAACTTGCACCCTAATTTTATTATTGATATTACAGAGTATTATAGGTATGGTATTAAGACTACTTCGCACGGGAATACGAGAGTGTCACAACCCTTTTCCGTTCTTATTTTCTATTTCATTACTTCCCATTTCCTCTTTTCCTTTTTCGTTCACTTCATTGTTTATTTTGTATGTTTGCAATTGTGCAAAAACGCAAAGGACGTAAAAATTTCAAGTATTTATCTTCTACTTTCCTCCCTATCAAGTTGTTTGATTGTCTAGTCATCGGTGAATCTGGATTTGTAGGGGAGTCATACTTTATATGGTACTACATTACATTCAATGAGCACTTGTCTTGCTTGTGCGCCTTGTGCTTGCGTCTCTGCATTTATCGCGAAGTGGAAACTGAGCGTTCCGAGGGAAGATGGAAAAGAGAAGAGTGTCTGTTTACAAAGAGAGGTATCATCTTTTGATCTGTTGTTTAGTTACATCATCTCATCTCGTTTGCTTACATTTATGCTATTCGTAAACCTAACCTGAAGGTGTATATACTTGTAAGTTTCAAATATGCTCATGCTGTTCACACGTCCTCCATCTGTCAGTCCTATCTTTACTTTACAGCTCCACATTTCACTTTTATGCGTGTTATATGGTTGGTGTCCTCGTCTTATCACAATGTACTAACCCCATAGTAACACGTGCGTTTAGCCTCCTTTCTGGTAAGTAGTCTTGAGTCTTCTTACGTAGGTACCTGCTATAACCTCTAAGAGAAGTCGAATGGAAAACAATTCCCCCATCGACCCCCTTTTACATGGTATTGCACTTTGGGTATTCCTTGTTACATTTTGGTAACATCTTGGTGACGCCATCAGCTGCTTCTGTTTCTCAATACCAAATATCCACCAAACCACAAACTGCACAAACCGCACGAAGACGCAAGTTCTATAGGCAGCAGGGTTGGTTACATGACTGTGACATTATCGATATCGAACAGAGTAATGTTCCCTGGCCCTGCTGCTGCTCATCCAGGGATTTACTTTTATTCTCATAATCCAACTAACGAACGTCGGATTCCAATCGTTGGTACAATCAGCAGACTGAGGGCAATCGTTTATCAACTCTGTACAACAAAGTAATGTAACAACAATGCGGGAACGAATATTATCGCATGGGAATCGGTATGAAAAAAAAACATAAAATAACGTCGATAAGTTTTATAGCCACACCACTTTGTTTTATATTCTTCTAGCAATTTTCATGTAATGGGGAGTGGCATATTTCTTAAAGGAAAAAAAAGGGCAACTGTTAAGTTACCTTAATAAAACTTTCAACATACAAAATTCGCATGTGCATGGAAGAAAAGTTGAATGTAAACTAATATTTTAACACATTTCTTATTTCAATAATAACTTAGGTATATGTGTATTTTTTATACGCACATTGCGAACAGACGTTTTTACATATTGCATATTTTCCATTTATTCTATCTATTCATTCTTTTTAGTTTTTCTTTCTTCTGTTTTTATAAAAATAATACATTGTGGCTGGCCTCTTTTATTATTCCATTTTTCTTTATTTTTCCATTTGTGCATTCGTAAAATTTGCAAAGTTTAACACGAACTTGGCGGTTCTGGTTTGCTTTTACTGGTTCTGTCTGCTTCAGTTTCAGATTCTTCACGTTGGCGGCTAAGTTGTTACTTTCAAATTTTTATACTGAACGTAAACAATTCAACATCTGCATTTAGAAATACGTCTTATACCTACCTGTAACCAATAATTTTTGCTTGAAATGTTTAAATGAGTATTTCGAATAGTTTTTGTTTAATAGTGTTCATGAGTCGCCGCAATAACGGTGCATTTCAAAGTGCACTGTTCTTTAGTTGAACACTCTGTATGTATAAATGTGTATGTGTACATTGGACGTTGAATAATGGTGCACTTTTTCCCTACTTCCATATTCGTTTTTATATTGTTCTTTGTATTAATCATAAAGCCCGAGACCAAACCAGAACACGTTCGCTCGTTCTCAAACAGTGTACTTACGTGTGCCGTTGTATGAGCTAACTGCTAAGGTGAAATACAAACACGCAAACAGAACACCCTCCACATTTTCCCTTCCTTCTTCATTCCTTCTATCTTAAGCGGCACTGGTCATGGTAAAAATACAATAGCATCTCTCCATAGTCTTCACTATACAGTATACAGTATTCCTTCTGTTCTTGGTTTTCCTGGCCTCAGCGCATGTTCCCAAAATTGTGGAAAGATAAATGCGTTTTTCTCTACCACAATTTCTACCGTCCTTTTTTTATTCTACCATTTTTTCTTCTTTCTTTTTGTTCCTCTTCTGTTAAGGACGGGATTAATTGCCTTACGGGAATTATAATTACAAACGACCGTATTGTATCACTAATACTTTTAATAACTTCCAACAGTTTCGCGTCTGAATCCAAACAGACATTGAAATATGAAATTCTGAAAGGTTTCTCGGAGGAAAAACCAGTGAACGAACAAAAGATGGAAAGATATTATTTAGAAGTTACGATTTCGCGTTTCTCTTGGTCTCTTGTGCAAATGAAAAATTGAAAACAAAAACATGTGCCCTGTTGCATAGTTGCATTTTGTATAGTTTATGACAAATGGCAAAAATCTAAAAGGATGATACTTGCGTTACGTTTTGGTAACTTGTATACTCAAATACTTTTGCTTTGCTGCAGATAGTTCAAGCGACTGCAGGGCACAACTTCCTTTATGCAAATCAAAATGCGAGATCCAACAAATCAACAACAATGTTGTACATACATTGTATTGAAATAAAAGTTACAGATGCAGCACTATAACAATAACAACAACAATAACGAACAAAAGACACGACATGACTGCGTTTCAATTGCGTCGCTTTGATTTTGCATCATGCAAAGCGTTATTGAACAAAGGAGCGTTTGAATAATCTATCAGCCAACATCTACCAATATGTATTGCACTTGTAACAATCAACACTAAAAATTACTCCCAAAACATAAAGAATTATTATTATTATTATATAAATATCAGCAATCACAACGCCAGGTGATTGATACTGCAACGAAATAATCGTTTAATAATCGGGACTATTTAAACCATTGGAGCAAATTTGCAAAGATTCAAATTGTGATGTGATACAAACAATAAAACAATTCGAAAACCAAACATATACATGTTGTAATAGTAATATAGGTAACATTTATGCTTGTAATCATGGTTGGTATTAACTTGTGTGTTATGAGTATGTGTAACGTGTGGTAATTTGTGTGTGGTGTGTAAAGCAGCTGCAACCAGTCTATTGTTTGCGGTTAATTAAGCTTGCCGTTTGTTCTATACGTGTATATCCGTACTGTTCGGGTGCGCTCTACACTTGATTCCTGGCGTTACTGCGTTTGCAATTCACCATTCTCAATTTCGTTTTACAAACTGAATATCGCAAACTGAAAGCAAAACAGCGGATGAATGAACATGTAAATACATAATAAATTTGATGTTATCACCATGGATATTGTGTATAAATAAACTGCTTTAACTTTTGATATTCTGTACTTTACTGAAATAGCATGTGTTATTAGAATAAAATTAATTACGTTTGCGACTTATATGCACTCGGGCAGAACTGAACTCGGCGAATGGAGGTAAGTGTATGCACTGGATCTGAAAAGAGGAATTTCTGCACTCCGCACTGGCACAGTTAAACTAAGCCGAAGATGCAACAGCGCGCTATAGTGCATACTGGATATCGATATAATCAACCGAAATTTCTGCTATGCTCGTCGTCGTGTGATTGCAACCAAGATTATTTGACGTTGACCTGCCAAGGCTTTGGGCAGTGGGCATGTTATAACATTAATCTATAAAACGATCTACACTGAACTGAAATTACTGAAAAACGTCTCTAGAGACTGCACAGAAGTGTTTGCACTCAGTGCAATTTTCGACTGCATTGAGTGCTGCACTGGAGGATAAGTCGACACTCCCGTAAGGCAACAGTCAGACCTGCACTCAGTGCAAAAAAACTGCCCCAGTGATTTATTTGGTTAATTGAAAGTCTTAGTAATTCACGAAATATTCATCATCGTTGCACATGTGAAGAAGTGTTTTTACTGGAGTAGATTCGTTCATTCATTTGACGTTATTTATGTGCAGTATGTGTATACGAAACGAAGCAAATCGACACAAGCCGCTCTCGTTCTCCTCGTAAATGGTCTTTGATGTGTGTCGTGTGTGTCGCCGTCGCCTGCTGTAAAAACATTCGCATTGGAACATTTCCGGAAGTGCATGAACGATGTGAATGAAGCGAACGAGTGTCGTCATTTGCTTATACACCCAAAGCAAGGTGGCCTAGGCCGAGACCACTTTACTTGATGCAATGCTCTGCTTGCATTGCAACAGCTGAAATAACCGAATCGTTCATGCATGTTGCACCGTCGAATAAATGCAAATCGCTAAGCGCAAAGGAGCAACTTGCGATGCCGGCTATATCATCAAACATCACACTACCATCCGCACAGACACAATCAAGCCGAACCAACACACTATACGTGCACTAAACTAAACTAACAATGCAAAGCAAGAAAAAGGGAAAATTCAAAACTGTTTTATTTACGATTACGACAGTTTCCAAAGGTCGATCCCGAACCTGCATCATGCACTTGCACTATACGAGTATAAGAAAAGAACGCTTGTTTGAAGTGCAACGTGCAACTTTTTGCGGTTTCACGGTTTGAGGGAGTTTTCCGTTTTTTAAGGTTTTAATAATCATGTGAGTCACGCCTCGTACTAATGTGATAACCATTCCAGCGATTTCATTCCTATCGTTTGCATTTATGTCTACGTTCAACCTGCACATTTCGTCTTTTTTTCTCCGTTTTTTTTATATTTTCTGTTTTCCTCTTTTCGTTATCGTTATCTTCATGACGAATGTACAACTACATTTTCTACAAGTCTACAAACTAACACCTAACACGACCCGAAATGTATGTGTGAGACACCGTCTTATCTGATTTTTCACATTCGTTCAAACATTCTTAGTTTCCTCCTCGGTTTTATTGTCGTTCGTTTCGATCGTAATTGACATTCGAATCGAAGTCACGTCGTACATCTAACATCTTAGGTTTCTTTCCTCGTCTTTGCATTTCTTGTTCTCTGTCTTTGGTTTTTCTGAACTGATGCTGCTATACTACAGCTTTTCTTTTCTTGCTTGTTTTCCTTTCCTACCGAATTTTAACAAGAAGCAATCGCTGCAATTATGCGACGTGTCCTTGTTATCCTTGCTACAACCAATAAAATCCAAAATACAATCTAAGTCTAATCCTTTTCCTATACGTACTATAAATGTTACGCAGTTTTGTATGCAGCCCAGTCATCTATTTATTAAAGACGTACGGTCAATTAATAATCAACATGACCAAGAAAATTAAGACCGTACCAGTTTATTAATCCTGACAGATGGCTTTTCAATAATTTCTAAAATAAAATTATTTAGAAAACATTTGTTTCAATAGCTTTAATTGTGTGTGAAACGAAACCCGAATGGCTGAAAGAGGAACCATAAAAGAACCTAAAGGTTAGTTAACTTTATTATCTCGATCAGTGGCCTGTAAATAATTCGATAGGATTTTACTTTGCGGGCGATTAGGTTGGTCGAAATTAATAAATTCGAAGCGATTTCCACCCGGAAAAATATGTAACGGCAACAGTATCGTTTTCCCACTTATTTTCTGCTTTGTTTTTTTTTTACCGAAAAATCGATAAATAACTTATGGTTATATTCCCAACAACGAGACAACACAGGTGTGCAACGTAGTATTCGTACTCGTTTTCATTTGATAAATTCAACGCGTCCGAGTTAGTAGTCTACTTTATAGTCTCCCAGTTCCCATATTCCTCTGCAATTGGGAGTTTTAAACCATTTTGTAAATGTTAAAATGACCCTTTATCCATTTGGAGCACCAGTAGAGATAATTTGAAAAAATAAAAAATAAATTTTCTGACATTCTATTTATATTATGATATTGTCTAAATATTCAGCTCTACAAATAACATTACGAAATTGTCTAGTTTAATTGTTCACTATTTACGCTGTAGAAGTGCTCGTATTTTCATCCCAGTTGTAATTATCTAAAAGATAGAACGAGCACGACGCTTTCGTTTACATTTGCAAATGCCGACCGGCGTAAATCATATAAATCATACCACACGATAAAAATCTCTCTGTCTCCATGGTTCGCGTCTCTTTTACACAAAGCCCTGGAATCGTGAAGGTTCTATAGCCGAAAAACCTAGTCCCAAACCAAATTCAATGCTTGAAACTGTGGATAGCAGAAGCGACTTTATAACATGAGCCATGCACTTGCAAGCGTAAGCCGAAGGGCCGTACTAGTAATGTATGAACGCGTGCGTGGTGCCTGTATGGTAAACGACAAAAAGGCGACTTTTATTGTCGCCCTTCGTTTAGTAAGCTGTTTTTGCTTTTCCCTTCGCCTTGCAATTTGCAATTCGTTGCGCTAGTGTCGTGGCGTGCTGCTACTATGTCTAGTGGGACGGGTTGGGATGGGGAATGGTCCGTGATGCCGAATCCTCTTTTGTATCCCTTTTTGTTCAACAGTGATTACACACTTGCAGACAAAAGTGTCCGGCTTTGTTTTAGCAAAAATAAATTAGATTTTTGCGCGTAAACATCTAAACCCGCCACGATATGGTTTCAGTATTTTGGCATCTCGGTGCTTTCTGTTTTACTTTTCTGTACTAAATGTGATGATTTTTTAGCTTGGTGTTTTATAAATGTTGCTCTTTTTGTGCCCTCCCCCCGAAACGAAACGAAATTATTGAAATATTATGTAAGTTTGATGGAACCAGTAATCCTATTGAAGTAATATACATAATACACCTCCTACAAATCTTCCTTTTAGTGGGTCGACGATGGGACTTAGTCTCGGGTACTTACAAAAAGGGTCAGCACAAGGGTCGTGTCCGTACTTCACAGCCACGCACTACCCTAAAAATTCCATTGCTTTGCGGTCTAAAGAGTTTCGAGTTTCGATAATACTTTCAGAATATAGCCTTCTATATACATATCCTTCTATTCTATTCGGGCAAGGTCTATTAGGTCTCCGGACATCCTAATACATATTCGTGTATCTTTCGGCCCTGCAGACTCACATGTTGCCTGTTGGTCCATTTCCCTCCCAGAAGCCGTTTCAAATGGTCTAAACTGGGTGAAATTAAGATTTTAATATTTCTATACATACATAATATCCATATTTCACGCACATTTACGATGATCCCCTATTTTGCTATTTTCAAAGGGAATTGCATAGAAGAACAGAAATTGTAACGAATTGGCCACGATTGCGATTAATATATGTGCAAGCATAAGGGGAGAATAGTTAGATGCATGACTTCATAGGCGACATAAAATTCCATTTCCGCATCGCATCTACTTATGGGACTTGGGGAGATGACGGGATTATTCCAATTAACTGGGCACATGTGACGGACACGTGGAAACATACACACCCCATTATTATGGAACAATAACTGGCATTTAGCCATTTGTCACACAGTAGTTAGAACTGGAGTAGTGTGGAGTAGGAATATTTAATGAAAGTCCAAGTGCCATCCAGACCTCAATGAACAGCGCTCGGTGTTATGTCGTCATAGCTCTTAACGTCGATTCCGTTACTCTGAATAACCGAATATGGGGATTTTCAGTCCCGTACTTAAAATATTTAAATTTTATTATTGCAATATAACATTAAAGCTTTTTGAGTTCGTTGGTGTTTATAAAACTATTTTTTTTAATGTACAAAATTACATTTTGCGAGTGCGGTCCTGAATTGACCGGACAGTATCTACACCTACAGAATATGACTAATTCGTAGTATGCCTACGTTTTGTCGGGGTGATTTATACAGATTTAGTGGGATGACACTAGACCTAGGTCCTAGACTATTGAGGATATGAATCCACTCGGATCCACTCCCTCTTGTATCCCATTCTAGCAATAGCTTTGAATCTGTGGCTATTCGACTAACGCAATATCGCAGTTCCACTACTTTGTCGCATTTTACATTGCGTCGCTTTCCTTTACTTTGCATTGAATTGCTTTGGTTTGCTTTACCCCCTATCGTTATACAATACGTACCTATACCAAAAACGCATAAATACACTGCTCCAATTTTAATCCGAAATAAATTATGGAACATATTGATTTAGAAACAGACCAGAAGTATAGACTACGACCGTATTACTGTAGCCAGAAGGCGGTTATGTTTTTGTATATATTAAACCGCACTGGAGGCGGCAGCCAGAGGGTAGGAAGAATCAAAAAAAAAATGTAGAAGAAGAAAAACAGCAGGAACATTTTAAGTTATATAATTGAATTCGTTTCGAATTGGGATCAAAGATGAACGTAATTTATACAGACATCCTTTTCGTAGTTGGTGCTCTCTGGAGCGTTCAACATCTTATAGCCAACCACACTTTTCTCTTACCTATATATACAGGGTGTCCCAGACCAAACGATACAGCGAAAAATGGCAGATTCTACATGAAAAACTAAGTAAGAAAGACTCATACCAAAATGTTCAGGGAAGCACCGTTTTTAAATGGGAAGCAATTTAAGTTGACCAATCAGAGAGCTGTTTCAGGAACTCAGTGGCTGCTATGACATTGTTGATCGGGCCATAATTTCTTTGGTCGACTGTAAATAATTTAGGTAATGTAGGTTATCTGTCATCCGTCTGTCAGAATTCCAGTCGTCCAAATAAATCGTTATAA
>JARJEB010018158.1:0-12105 GCA_030264535.1 Liometoxenus newtonarum | reverse complement strand
TACAAAAATGTTCAGGGAAGCACCGTTTTTAAACGGGAAGCAATTTAAGTTGACCAATCAGAGAGCTTTCCCATGTTCAAAAACCACCTGTTTCAGGAACTCAGTGGTTGCTATGGCATTGTTGATCGGGCTATAATTTCCTTGGTCGACTGTAATTAATTTAGGTAATGTAGGTTATCTGTCATCCGTCAGTCAGAATTCCAGTCGTCCAAATAAATCGTTATAAATTCGTAAATAACAACCACTGAGTTCCTGAAACAGGTGGTTGGGAAAGCTCCTGATTGGTTAACTTAAATTGCTTCCCGTTTAAAAACAGTGCTTCCCTGAACATTTTGGTATGGGACTTTCTTACTCAGTTTTTCATGTAGAATCTGCCATTTTCCGCTGCATCGTGTGGTCTGGGACACCCTGTATAAACAGGCATTGCATAATTATCTATTATTACGTAGTTAAAACTATAAAAAAAACATTAAGAACCGAAACTGCAAGGAAGGAACTAATTAATTCTACAATTTGCGTTACGTGTTATTGATATATCCGTTCACATTTATTCATGAGTTTGATAATAAATTGAAATATTTTTGCATCATTTATATTTTATGTACTACATTATTTTGTATTTCAAGTGATTGAATTATTAGTATAAAAGAATAAAAAGTTTAATAAAAAGAAAAATGTTGAGCACGAGCAATTTTTGTTGAAATTCCATTTTTATTTTTTGGTTTGCTACCGGTTACTTAAATTCCAACAGGCAGTTTGTGAAATTGTGCAATTTGTGAATGTCGTTCTGAATAAGTATGTCAAAGTGTAATCACGCAAAATTTTAATTAGACATTGTAAAGTTGATAAATCAAAATTGAAAAATAGAAAGTTTATTGTTGATGAAAAATTCTTCACAACTATTTACATTTAAGCATTCAGATAATTGTTGAATAAAAAATAATAATAGTATATTATTCAATGAGCGCATATGCAGGCTATTATACGCAAGGGCGAAGGTTACGTAGCGAGGCTAAGCCGAGCGGAGTAATCGCCCGAGTATATAATAGCGCATATGCGCTCATTGAATACTATACTTTATCCGCGACGACAAAATTTAATTTGGCTTTCAAACTTAAGAATTCAACCATGGAATTCAACACATAATCCTAGATGACGTTTTAGATGCAGTCCGTGTGTCACATATCACTATTGAATACAGGGAAGAGCTGTGATTGGCGTAAAGTAAATCTCTAGAGGTATAATGGATTTGTTATTGACGTGTGTCAAGCTCATTATTCGCTAGTGATATTAATGTGGGTTATTAGTTGCCTACATACACACCTAATAATGCTTGTTTTACTTGGTCGTCGCGGATAAAATGTTTCAATTGATTGAAACAAATCTAATTTGATTGTCTATTTAATTATATTTTTCAAAAATTTTATAATTACACAATTAAATTGCCAGAAATATAAAATTATACCATTACACCTATATTACCTATATTACAATAAAAAAGGTCCAGCATAATGAGTTTAAAAATTCCTATCAAATTAAAGTTTTCAAATAATCAGATACTTCGTTTAAGTTACCAACCATTTCCTTTATGTCAGCGCTGCGTTGCTCCTGCCAAAAATTAATAATAATAATAATGAGGGTGTATTCGTGCTGAACGCTTAAAAGCGCTATTTTTTGTTGTTCGGTTTGGATTCTAAGCGTTCTGAAGCGCTTTCACTGGAGTGTTCGAGTTGGGGCGTTTTCAATTAAAAGAGTAAAATATTTAAAACAAACAAGAGCGAATGAAATTGTAGGTTATGGTTCGTGGCAATTCGTGGTTTGAGGTATGTTTGCGGTGTCAAGCTTCCAAACGTTTCTTTCAAACCAGTAATAAGGACATCACATTGACGTCATGAATAAATTTCTCAGCGCTCAGCACTTATAAACTCCTAAGCCTCCAACTCGAATACAGCCCTAATAATTATAATTGATCAGAACAATGGGCGCATTCAGGGAAAAAAGCGATAAAGCGCCACATTTTTGCACTGTGCTGCAGCTCTTGCGTTAGGTGGCACGTTTAAAATTAGACAGAAAACTAACGTACTTCCGTAAAGCGCTTCAATAAAGCGATGCAGCGAAAAATATATACGCTGCAGCAAAGCGCTTGTTCAGCGATTTTTTAATTGCAGCGCTGCGGACGCTGAAGTTCGCTGCAAGCGCCCATTGTTGCCGTCAATTACAAGCCACGTTGACAACATCATTTGTAAGGAAGTTCAGAAGTTAGGTTAGATTCTTACATTATTTTGAATGGATTCCACACGTAGTCCTCGTCTATTCTTTCTTGCTTCTGCTGACTTGGTCAAATTTGAACTAAAATAATAAATGTCTCATTAAAAACAGTTCCTTTTTGCATTTCAGATTTTCAGTTGAAAAACTTACAATAAAACTTTCTTCTTTCCTGATGATGCGAAGATTTTCCTTTCCAAATTGTACCTCCCAGGCGTCGAAATATTAGCACTACCAATGCCACTTGTAAAAGTAAAAGTACGACGAAGCTTAGGAGTAAGCATTGGTTTATAGAGAGGCAGCATGTTCAGAGCTGTATCACCACCAGCAGTTGCTTCACCATCGTTACATGAAAACTTCCTTAACACTTTCCTTGAAGTTTTACGAAACTTGGTTAGAATAGACTTGGGTTTCGATTTTCTTTTCGGGGTTAGTCTGTTTGCCTCATTCAGCAGGATTGGTTCGTAGGACTTCAAGAATACACTATCTTCCTTCCCAACTTGTAAATGTGCCATTGAAAAATCTTTCGAACACACTGAAGACATATCCGTTACATCTTCACTCACTAAATCTACATCAATTGCACTTAGAAGTTGTCGTTTGCTTATGTCGTTTAATTCAGATTGTAGAAACATAATTTTCATATCTCTAGCTGAAACCTCTTCACTCAGCTTTGAAATATCTTCGCTTTGTTTAGAAATCTCTTCCTTTAGTTGAGTAATTTGGTCTTCCAATTGAGAATTTCTTTCGAATGCTAAATCAAATTTTTTTATAACATTGTGTAATTCATTTTGTAATTGAGTGTTTTCGGACTTGACAGCATTAATTTCACTATGTAAGCCATTTTGTTCAGGTTTTACTCCATCAATTTCGGGCACTAATGCACTAGCAGTTTCATTATCTTTGAAATGGAATTCATGTCGGATTTTCTTTTCATTTTCTTCCTTTAAAGTGCGTAATCTTCTTTCATTCTCTTGCTGTTTTATTTGAAGAATCTGCAATTTTACTTTACTCTCCACGTGTTTATAAGACTTGTTCTTGATGTGTGACTGTGGAGCACAGGTTAAATTATCATTTGTTGCTTATTGAAAACAAAACCTAATATAAAAATAAAATTAATTACCATTTTCTGAACTGAAAGATAAAGACTGAAAATCCTGATGATGGTGAATAAAAATTATTGCAAAATAAAAAAATAACACTGATAAAATAACACAACACGCAAGCCACAAACAAAACTGCAGTTTCTTCAACTTCACGTTCACACTTCAAGCGATAACATCTAAAACGGTTAAACGGATAGAAAGAGAACAACTTGATATAAAATTGGAAATGTTGTGCAAACATGTTTGGTTGCATACCACATGCATAACATGCATTCATTTTAATTACTATATAAAACTGAAACGAAAAGTTATTAAACTACTAATTTTTTTTTTCAGTATTGCCACTGGGCACATTGTATAAGAAATAGTCAGGTGGATGACTCGTTGCTTTAATGATAACAATTTCAATTCTTAGAAACGTTAGTCGCGTTCCTTTTACACGAAATCTCAGTATTCTCAGTTGTGACGTCATGAATCAGTTGATTGCACGTTGCGGCTCAGTATAACTCAGCTTGTTAGAGAGAGAGAGAGAGAGAGAGAGAGAGAAAGCTTGAGTATGCTTGAGTATGAGTGAGTCGATCACACTTAGGTTGAAAAGGAGGTTATTTCCCGAATGACAGCTCATGTCGTCATGCGATTATTAACCTAGAAGTGTGCTCATTTTGAGTTCCTTTTAGCATCTAATTGATGACGTCATTTTCTGAGTTCAACATGCTCAGTTCACTGAGTGGCTGACACTCACTTTAGTGTAAAAGGAACGTAACTATTATCTCACTGGTTGGAAGTTTGAACAACTTTTACTTTTAGCTCCAATTAGCATTTATCTCTTTTTCTCCAAATGAAAATTTAGGTATAATTCAAATTAAAGCGTTGCGTTATTATTAAACACCATATTTGACTTGCAGATATATTGATATTAAGGAAATGTTAATTTGACCGGAGCAACTAACTCGGTTTGATTTACATTATGGCACTATCAACATCTTCAGCATGGTTCAACAATTGGTCACCTCCCAGTCATGTCTTCCACGAAATAACACAGCAGCATCAATATCAAGAAGAACAATTCGCTACTGCACCAGTTTCATCAGTAATTAGCCATAATCAAAACAACTACAAAACATTCACTTATCATCAACATCGGTATCGGAATCAAGAACATGGGGAAGATGATGATGAAGCATATACTAGGAAAGGACCTCATCGTAATCGTAAGAAAAATTGCAATTTTAATTTCCTCAACTGCTTACTATTAATGATAAGCGATATTTTAGAAATTTCAAATTAAGGACGTTTGTATAAATGACTGAGTGAAAGTGTTCAAATACATTTTTAATAAAAGCGAATATCGAGAACGAACAATAACGATGGAAAACACGATTATCATGCTCGATTTGTAATTTTCAATTTGTTACTGATCAATCGTTGTCGTTCACACGAGAGTTGTGGTTGAGTTTATAGATATATGTTAACGTATCGTGTAACATGCAATGGAATATTGAACAATAACTTCTTTGTATGATGCGTATCTGGGGCAATAGACAAAAAATTACAAAAGGGATAATTAAATTTGCCTCTGATCAAAGTATACATGATCTATGCCTGATTAACAGAAAAAAGGACTTTGATTATAAATCTCTTTGTTCAAAATCAAGTTTAAGTAGGTGAGTGGCACAAAATTAAGGTAATGGATTATAATTGACAATCGTGTGACATGCAACTAGATAATTCTGATTTTATGATATAAACATCCCGATGGCCACATGCTCATTATGTGATCAATAAGATCAGTACAACTTCTTTGACTTTGAAAAATACAATACTCGCATTGCAACTATTATAGTTGCATTTGGTCACAGTATCTAGTTTAGCGTGTTGACCTCAATTAGTAAAGAATTATTCTACTTGTTTTCTTGCACTTACTTTGCCTGCTTATATATGTAGGTATAACTAAAAACATAATATTATCCAAACACTGATTAAGTATTAATGTTCAACTGTTCAACAGCTTAACCAAATCAACGGCTAATTATTGCTAGTTGCTTGTGAGATGTGAGCGTGCGTGTGTAACCAACAAGGATATCTGTTTTCCTTTTGGGAATGTATATATGAAATCTACGAATGTTATATATTTAGTTTCAAACTAGTGTCGATACCTATAGGTAATAGCTATTTGAGTTATTGATAAATCTATTCATTTTGTAGTTTCTTCGAATAGGAACAATATGATAAAGTTCCTGCCCTATTTCGTGACACTTGGAGTATTGAACGGACAAGATTTGTCAAATAGAAATTTGCCGCGACATGCCATCAGCGCTGAGGAGACAACTGGTCCGTTCAAGACAGTATACGCATGGAAAGAAGTTGATTTCAAGTATCCGAACGCTGGAGCGAAAGGGGAGGCAATTGCTTCTGGAGAGTTTATCAAGGAGAACAATCTTCCGCTTGGAATCGAAGTGCATAAAGATAGATTGTTCGTTAGTTTGCCCAAGTGGAAGAATGGGGTACCGGCATCCTTAGCAGTCTTACCCAAAATTTCCAACGGTGGTAACATGTCCCCGGAAATGATTCCGTATCCGAATTGGAGTTGGCACGATACAGGTGAGTTGAGTTGTACCGCACCATCGCAATTGTGGATGTAATTTATGTTGGTTGGTGTTTTAGATTCTTGTCTTGGATTGACGTCTGTATATCGAATGCAGGCTGATGAATGTAACAGACTATGGGTAATGGATTCAGGCCAAATTGACGTAACTATAAAGCCCCGACAAGTGTGCCCACCAACCCTTTTCATCTTCGACCTAATCACAGATGACCTAATATTACGATACCCGATTCCAGAAGAATTCATCAAACAAGATTCACTCTACTCCAATATCCGAGTAGATGTTCGTAATGGTCAGTGTGATGAGGCTTACGCCTATATGACCGACGTATGGCGTTTTGGTCTGGTCGTCTTCAGCTTGGCAAAGGAACATAGCTGGCGCGTGACAGATCATCTTTTTTACCCCGACCCATTGGCATCTGCCTACAGTTTACAAGGATTGAACTTTGAATGGACGGACGGGATATTCGGCATGGCCCTGAGCCCACTGAACAAGAAGACTGATGATCGCATCATGTACTTTCATCCTATGAGTAGCTTTCGGGAATTTTACGTGCACACATCTGTCATTCGTAATGAAACTTCTTGGGATAAAATTAAAGACGCATTTAAGGTTATGGGACAGTCTAGAGGTAAGCGAGGACATGCCAGTGCATCAGCAATGGATCGTCAAGGAATTCTGTTCTTCAATCAAGTCACAAGGAATGCCGTTGGTTGTTGGGATAGTAGAAAACCTTATAAAAGATTGAATTTAGGTGTAGTCGCCGAGAGCAATAAGACTATCCTATTCCCAAACGACTTGAAAATTGATAATGAAAAAAGACAAAGTTTGTGGATCATCTCGAACAAGCTGCCTCTATATTTGTATAGCGACTTGGACAAGAACGAATTCAATTTCCGTGTTATGACTACTTATACCGATCAAGCTGTTCAAGGGACAATTTGTGATCCTAGTCTAGTTCATGAACATAGTTATGAGCACTTTACAGATGAGGATGATTGCTATTAAAGGCTTGTCTTCTTAATTTCATGCTAGTTTTAAAAGTAGAACCATTACGTTAATTTTGAAAATGTTTAATAAGAGCCGGAGCATTCTGGCTGATTTATTCCGTGAAAAACTCCAACAAATGTCAACATTCTTCGTATATAGAAAAACCCAATCTCTCTTGCCAGATTTTTCATTGAAAACAGCAATGTGGACGTATCACAATAATATTTACTTTTTTATTAACTAACAGGTCCTTGTTGTGACAATGAAATGATTTACTTTCCTATTGCCAATTTAGTGAAACAATTATAATAAACTACATAAAATTTATTACAAATTTTAAAAATCACATGGTTCCATGGTCCAAAAATATATACCTAAATAAAGAGTCGTTTTCTAATTGTGTCATTCAACGTGATGCCTAGTTATTCTGTTGTTCCTTGTTCCTGTGTAAGTTTTCAAAGAATGCCTGCGTGTAGCCATCGTCCCTGTACGTTTTCGGATACGAAGCTCGGTTCTTATAAATCTGGTTGACAGGCGGCGCATCCGAACTGCTTTGGATGTTGGCCCTTCTAGTTGTGCGAGGCGGCCCCTCCATCTGTGGCAGAACTGGCGAATACGCTTCCTTCACAATCGACGGTTCTGTCAAAGTCGACTTTCGCTTTATCGCTACATTGAGTACATATTTGGAATTATAAATATAATTCTAATTTGAGAAAAATGTGTTCGAATACGTTACCGTGACTTGTTGTTGGAACATCCTTCTGTGGAGGTTCATGCTTGTCGTAGCCGGCTGCCTCTTCACGCTCAGGCAGCTGTGATAATTCCGAAATTGCCACATCAAATTTAGGCGACGTCACCTGCAAGCTGGCTTCATGCGTTCTTCTTCTCATTCTGTGATGTTCACTGTCCCGTTCCGGGATTGATAGAATTTGGGAATCATCTTCCAACACGCCAATGTCGAAATCATCTAGTTTGACTGCAGCCTCTGACCCATCCCAGGGTGGCTCATCCCTGCCTGCGATCATGTTCAACACGATTGCAATATTGGGATCGTTCAGCAAATCGCTGACTGTATTATATTGTTCAGTCAAATATTCTCTTGATTCCTCGGGTAAATGCTCACCATTGAAAATCCCAGTTTCATTACCTTCTAAATCACTCACGCGTTGAAGTTCTTCCATTTGATCAATAACGTCTGGTTCTAAAATTTCGGCTTGCTGGGCAACATGCGGAGCAAGTACCTCTAAAACATTTCCCGATATTTTGAAGCTTCTACCACTGACAGCTGCGTCTTTCATCGAAAACATTTCTGTGTCGCGATCCTGCCAACTAGACGTTGTTTGAAAACTAAACGTGTCGGAGCTGATTGGTCCAATGATGCCGTGTTTTTCGACCGGCGGTTGCTTAGGAACAGTGTTTTCTTCGTTTTCTTTAATTTTTGCCATGAGACCATCTAATGATCTTGAGAAAGCATCTCTGCGAACAAAAAATGAGTCAATTGCGCACGCAAATCACGGGAATCAGATATGAACTTTTTGTTGCAACTCTGTTGCTGTGCTAGTCCGCTTGCGCAGAACGCTTTACCCACCTGTAATCAAGTGCCATTTTGCTATCGCTGATAAGACGTGCTCTCCGCCTTCTTGCCTTTAGCTCAATGGGATCAATATACTTGCTGACTTTCATTAACTTTTTCAAGTCTTTGTAAAAACTGAAAACGGCACTAGGTAATCATTGAGCTGTAAATGATGTTAAAAATTGATTACGTAAGAACTAAGCAAAACATATATAGGGACGGTGCGTGATCCACAAAGTGCGATAGTACAAACTCCCAACAAGTCGGCTTCATGAACTTGTACATTATGCATGTGTAGCAACCAGCAAGGAGCTTGAATGTAGCAGTTACAATACACTTGATAACGTGGACTGTCATCCAGGGTAAGATCAGACGCGGTCTATCTTCCTATCAAACAACAAAAAAAGGTGGGTGACTTTGATCTCGTTCTAGTGCACCTCAAATTACACGAAATACTCACAAAAATCAAAGGATAAAGCATTACAATGTAACAACCCAAATAAATGTGGACTGTGAACGTTTGCACCAAAACAATAGTACACAACGCGTACTTCATATTGAGTTCAACGCGTTCTGAATACTTCTGTGGATCCATTTTGAATTCCCATAGTTTCGTCCAATTTGTGTTGATTTCCAGGAGGGACGTATCAAAAATGGTGAACATTATTCCGAAAAATGAGAGTATCATCAACTCCGTTTGGAGAGATAACCCCAATACAAAACCGAAACGCATAATTCAATTTACAACATAAATTTTACCAAAAAATATACTAAAAATTTGATTCGGGGATCTACACGCAGCCTAATATTAACACACCTACAAGAAGAACATCACTAATTTTATTTTAAAACGTTAATAAATAGTAATTTTGATTTGAAGAATTGAAAAAGTTTTACTGTAATTTTGGAATCTATTTTGATATTTCATTTCAAACAATTTGACATCTCCGAATGAAGGATTGAGAATGAAATAAGTAGTTGCTTTGGTGATTTGAATAATTAAAATCAAAACAATCCCAAACCTAGACTGAAAATGGTTTTCAAAATAGGAAACAAAGCGAGGACGGGAAAAATAGAAATGATTTTTTTAAAGTCCACTACGGAAAATGGACAAATACCTATGCACATACATAAAGCGCTGAAAACGAGTCTTTACGAACATTTATTACGTACGTGGAAGATAAAACTGGTAAAGTCAATCGCACATGCCGAAGTTAGCAACATTAGAATTTTTTTACCTCACTTAGTTAGAATCCTGTACATCCCGTACGCACTTCATTCATTTATTTGGTTTGTTTTCTTTCAGTCCGGTTGAACTGGAAAAGTAAGTAAATCGCACCAGTTGAACCAGGAAGTTGGCCTGGAAGTTGACAACCGCCTGGACTCATGCAACCAGATGAGCTCACTTGTTCTATGGGTTGTCCTCATTTTATTATTTCAGCTGATTTCTTCTCTTTGTGTCTATAAAATTATTATATGTATTGGTCGTGGTCGTAGAAAAAGTATTATACGTAATACGAGTGGAAAGATGCACTTGCGGATTACTAAACTAGCAGCAATAAGCAATTTTCCACTCTTATAACGTAATATACTATAATCTTGCTTTTATTCAAATACTGTTCTGTTACTAACTAGATACCTATCGGTATATTGTACATATTCGCGGATTAGTAGTAGTAGTAGAGTAGTGCGCACAAAGTGCCAATAAATAACAACTAGTAGGTAATATAGTAATAGCCAACGGTAAGCGGTAACATTTTGATCGCGATCGACGAGTTCTCCTTCTGCTCGTTTCTCTTGGCCGTTCGCTCGCTCATTCTGCGCATTTCAATTTCTCGCCAAATCGCTCGCGACACCGAACGACTCTGCAAAGTTCGCGCGCGCTTCGCGATTCCGGGTATACCGATTTGCACGCACCACTTCTATTCGATTTCAAATAGAAATAGAGAAGAGATCTACTTATTCAAACGTAAATCGGTTTTGAACAGTTGCGCGTTTATAATCCAAGTTTACATATATTTAACATAGTGAAGAAAGTGTTAAAGTATACTACAAAATTGTTAAACAATTATTTATTCCATAAATAACGTAATATTTATTTTTAAATATATAAGTACAAAAAAGTAAGTTTCTATTATGAAGAAAAAATTTAAATTATTGAATGGCAAATAAACCATATGTTCATTAAACTTACCTACCTTATTTTAATGCGATGTCCAAAAGTTTTAATCTCAAGGAAACTGCGTCCAATATAACTTTCATGGTTAAATTTAGAAATGATCTAAACCTAACTTTATTTGTTTTTTTTTTCTTCTATGTTACATGTATTCACATTATTGCATGTTGTGTTTGTTAGCCAATAATTGCAAAAGTACATAAAAGTGGAACATTTACAAAAAAAATGCTTTAATTGCAAAAAAATATGTCTGACGATATTTTTAAAAATATCTATAACGTCATATGTTGTTAATAATTTTTATTAATACAAACCTGCGATGTTTCGACTAACATCACGTAACATTTTTCTTGTTTTTGTTTGTTAATTAGTTTTGATACTTTGCTAGGAAATGACTTTCAACAACAATTTAATGTCAAAATAAGTATTTTTTATTTACTTAGATTTTTTTATCTTTAACACATAAAAATTAATTGGTTAATCTAATAAAAAGATAGAAAATTAGGCAGTTAATTAAATTCGATTTTCGATAATAATCAAAAAGAAGCGTGACATTATATGTGGGAGAAGCATGAAATCGGATCAAGGTTACTCATTTTTATTGCAAACGCAGACCATAAGCCATAAGGTGTTGACGTTTCATTGTGCTAAACTGCTAAACCGAGTCTCCAAACACACTCTCCGTTTCATCTACGTAATTGCCATTTGGACATACACACATTTACACCATCTAAACGGGATAGAATGAAATGCAGGGTATACATTAACCGACGTTGTGTTGTTGGCTAGCTATTAAATTACGTTCTATAAAAAGATTCAAGTGAACTTTAAACTTATGTCCTTATCGAAAATTGGGAAAATGGGATAGAATGACTTAATGGACTTGGCGATACAAACACGTTAACTAGTTGTATAGTTCGCTCCTAAATGTCAATTAAAAATAATGTATTATTATTTGATTGATATCTGTATAGAGGGAGTTGTTATTTAATGTACTTATAACTACACATAACCAAAATTATTAGCTTTCTTGCACATGTCACATACTTCAAACATTAAAACTATATACTCAATTCATAAATGTATTTGAATCTCGATTAAGAATTATTAATTATCAGATGCGAATATTCAGAAAAAAAAAACATCCGAATATTCGGTAAATTTGACAGCCACCTGCAAAAGTCGAAATCATTCAGGTAAACACAGGTTCTCACAAATACTTTTTAAAATGGTTGGTTTAGGGTAGGGGTCGGCAGACTTTTCAGTGAGAAGAGCCAAGTTGTGAAGAAAACATGATAACGAAGATATCAGAGAGCCAATTTTTATTTAAGACTTAGTTAAAACAGTAACAGTAACCTTTCATCGATTTTGAAGGGTTTGTTATGTCCG
>JARJEB010018150.1:0-19803 GCA_030264535.1 Liometoxenus newtonarum | reverse complement strand
GTGTATGACCGTCCGATTTCTTTCAGCCTGCAGCTGCTCGCTCTATCATACGACTCTACAGTCTCTACAGTCTACAGTCATACTACTCTATAGTGTACACACCCTGTAGAGCGCATGGTAGAGATTTACTCAAAATTTCCTTACTGCAGCTCTAGGTAGAGCCATAGAGTGGTAGAGACGTGCCGTAGTGGACACACTTCAGGTAGAGTCTCTACACTCTACAGTCTACCCAAAAAACTCTATAGTGGACACGAAGCTTAAGAATAACATCTCTCTCAGGTTCTACTACTTGACAACCCCCAATAGCAGTCGTCGCCTGTGCAATGATTGTTATGTTTGCAACTATGTGCAAAAAGTATGTCAGCATGTAACACAAATAATAGTCCTCCGCCATCGCTGTGCGAGCTGTGACTAACGCCAGACTGATGGGAATGCAATTACACCATCAGTCTGGTATCAGTCCTATCAGGAGACTGACAGAAATTATTAAAATATTTGAATGTTCATCAGTGTGGTCCATCAGTCAATGCATTACACGCTCATTCTGCCATCAGTCTGGATCACAATCATGGACTGAACTGATGCCAGACTGATCGTGTAAGTTCAGTCTTACAATTCTTCCTAATTAAATTACTTACGTTTGAAAAGGACTGAAGTACTTGCAATACATTCATAGGGTCAGGGGATTCTAATTCTTCTAACGTAGAAAATATTGAATGTGTGCTATCTGTATCATTTAATATCACATGGCAAATTGTGCACATTTTACCAATGCCGTCAGTGAGAAATGCATTACTTGATAAATTTATCTTCTTCAAAGAATAGTGCTTCAGTCTACTTCGGGATGCTTCTAATCCTAATGCTCTTGACGCTGTTGAAAAACAATTGTTGATGCAGTCTTCTCCTCACCTAACACATTTGAGATTGGAATAAGCGTAAAGTAGTTGGTTGAACATAAAGACCGTTTTTTTTTGGTAGGTGGGAGAATACTGCATAGGATAACTACTGACTCCCGTCAGTAGCCAATGTCAGACTCTTACTGACTAAAGTCCCACCTAAATACCTATCTTCGGAATAAGATCCATGGCTAGGAAGCCTGGAGGCGCCTCTGCCGTAGAAAGGGGAGGACCTAGAATGCAAAAGCAAGCAACCGGTAGAATAAAGACCGTTTGTTGAGTTGAGTACGAAACTATAATACGAAATGGCGAACGAAATTGTGGAAATGAAATCAAGCACAACAGACAACACCAGTGTTGCTAACCGTGGTGAATTTGCACCAGTTCTAGGGAATTTTGAGCATAACTAGAGCCCGTTCAGGAAGTACGCTCTCGAGGTAGAGCGATTTTTGGAGACTAGAAAATATGTACAACGCGCTTGGACGACTGCGCAGCGCATCCAATTTTGATGTATACAAGAGCGCGGGAAATTTAAATACTTCAACTGTCACATGTAATGTTAAGAAAATGCATATTCCAAACTTCCCGCCATTGTGCATTTGCCCTTTGGGAATAGAAACTTGCTTCGGCTTGCTATGAGAGTGGTTTTTTTAGTTTCACGTTTCGCCGCTTGATATTCAGCGCCAGGGGCAAATAGGTAAAATGGCTGAACATAACCAAGCTGCCAATGCTCGGTCTATTCTTTGGACTGCACCAAAAAAACATTCTCAAACAAAACTTTTTATTAATATTAAAAGTATTCTCATTCGTTTTGGTTTGGTTATTTCGTTGTGATATTAGTATTTTGACCAATGATGTTTTTTGTTGTTTTCGCTTTGGCACTGTAATGCAATTTACAATAAAAAAAAGAACGAATACAAACATATAGTTTTTTGCGCATTAAAACGTTTGGTCAAGGCACGATCTGGTAATAAAAGAGAATTGCAACAATAGACTAACAATTACAAAATACATACAAAGATAATTTTATAGATAACTATTGATAGAGAATAGTAAATATATGATATAGATACAAAACATTGATCATATTTATAAAAGGGTAGATATCACTCATTGCACAAGTTTTCATTTAATTATCCTATCAAAGTTGACAAGTCATGTCACAAAATGACAGATTGTCATTATGACATTCGATATCAACTTTGACATATATGCCAACGCAATTGTTAATATATATTGAATAACATCTGAGCAATAATCTTCGCAAAATGAGCCATGTAACAAGGACAGTAATAATAAACAAACAAAAATAATCAAATAAATAAAAGTAATAATAATATAAGTAGTTTTGTGAACATCTTATACATATTTCATAGGTAATAATAATATGCGCCTCTTTGTTTATCTAACAATATTTTAGTTATGTACAAAAAAAATAACGTTTATTATTGGTGAAAAACCGTTTGGGGACTGCTGACTTAGTGTTCAATTTTGAAATTAATAAACAGGATGTTCAAATAATATTTCTTCTTTTGTTTAAATAAATAATGTTCAATTGAACACCCAGTATAATGCGATACAAAAGCCTCAATATGCAATTGTAATATACAATGTATCCAACGATTGTACTCAAAATATTACACATTGTATATATAAATGATTATAAAATGATATTTGCACCGGTGCAAATAAACACGGTTTGCACCGAGTGCAATCAGATGCCCGCCATAACCATAAAATTAGTTAAATCTGTTGATTAATACGGCATCCAACGATTGCACCCAATTGATACATTCGGTGCATTCATTATTGCACCCGGTGCATAAATAATTGCACTCGGTGCAAATGCCATCCCTAAAAATTATGTAAAAATTATTTTCTAATCGTATTTATGCTTGTTTTGTTTTCTTTGAAGATCGTTTTCGTTGTATATGTTTCCATTATTTTAAGTTGTCTTTCAATAAATAGTGTGTTGTCATGGTTACTATTGTTCATTTGTCTATAATAATTATTGCATTATCTTCGTAAGCAGCTGACTAATAATTATTAATTAATGTATCGCTTATTCACACGTGTAATTTTTCTTTTCCTTTCGTTTACTTATTTACTTTTATTTTGATTGATTATTAAATGTAGCAAGCCTCTCTTTCTCGGTTGCGTGTAGAATGGTGGGTAAAAGATGATGAAAGTATGATAATTATGTAAATAGGTAAGTTGACTGTGAATTGTATATGCATTTGTTTCGGATACGCGGCGTTTTAGTTGTACATGTATCAAACTTCACCAGGTCCTAATGGCGGACTGGCGTTCAAGCCGTCACCGCCAGGCCCGTCTTCATCCATCGTTGTCGTGTTCGTTGGGTTCGTGCGATTTGCAGCGACTTCGGCTTCCAATGCTCGAATGCGATTTTCATGTTTTACAATCATCGCTTTCAATTTACGGATTTCGTCTGCAAATTCTTGTAATGTTTTTTCCTTCAGAAACAAACAAGAAAAAAAAACAATTTCCATGAACATGTTTAACAAATTTATAACAAAAATGCGATTAAACTTAAATATTCAGTTTTTCTGAAACATTTTTGACATATTGACAACCAACGTCAAATAATGAACTTTCAATTTAACCACGTACGGAATAAACTTACTGATACTGGTGATCCGCCGCCACCACTTCCCTTCGTCCCTGTTTTCGGTGGCATTTTATCCAGAACATTACCGCGTTTTGTAACACTAATAGTTGTCTTCGATTCGGGTGGTTTGTAGCCATCTTTGAGCGATATCAGCAACGGATCCTCATTTTTGCCGGCCAGCCATTCATCGGCGGTGAGCGCTGCCGTGTCGCCGATAGTGTCTGGATAGAGATCTTCTTGAAACAATTCGGATTTGCGTGGCACTGTCATTGTAATTACCTAAATTGAACAACAACAACAACAAAAAACAGAAACATATGTAATCTGTACCTCTATGGAAATGACAACAAATAATAAATGAATAAAAACAGGAAACAAGAAGAAAATGATTGATTACTTGACATAAACCGGAGTTGTTCAAACGATAGAAACGCGAAATTTCACAACTGGTAACGTCGCAACCACGTTTCGGCATCATACCGATGCCACGTTGCGGGTCAGGTGTTTGAAATGTGTTTATGTAGTGGACGAACGGTGGTTCGGGAGTTATTTCAAAATATCTACAAAAAAAAACAAAAAATTAAAAGAAAACTCAATAAACTCAAAAATTATTCTAATAAGATTTAAACAAAAACTTGACAAATTACTTGGCTGTACTTGAATAATAATAGTTTACCTAATAAGGTTGGAAAGTATTCCATTTCTTACGAGCGCGATAAAATCGTGTGTTGCACATCGCACAAGTGTGGAATTGAATGTTTCCCAATCGCAATATGTACACTGCTTTTCCTACGGCAACATTTTCTCGTCGGAAAGTTAATAATGATTTTGACAATTCCAAAGAAACAGACATGATATTCAATATAATAAAAAATCAGAACTGAAATGTTCATTTCAACATTGTTTGGTTGTTTTGTTACCATAGTTCTAAATTTTTCAGCATTACTGTTCGCTTTTATTTGACAGTGACAAGAATTTTGTTCGGCTTTGTTGGAATTGTCAATTTTCCAACTATTAACCTATAGCGAAAGTATGTGATTTCATAATAGTAACCCTAGGAAAAATACTGGTTTACCTAACAAGTTCGGAAAGTATGTTTTCCAATCGCGTTAGGTACACTACTTTTCCTTCGGCCACATTTTTCCATCGGAATATTAATAAACTACCACAAACTGGCATAACATTCACGCAAACACTTGTCATGGCATATTTGATAAGAAACTTGTCACTTTCCCGCACAGTTTCTTGTTTTGTTACCATAGTTATGACTTTTCCGCATTACTTTTTACTTTTGCTTGATAGTGGTTAGAATTTGGGTCGGCTGTGAGCAATTGTCAATTTTCTAGCTACCTAACCTATGGCCAAAGTGTGCCATTTCATAATAGCCGTAGGAAAAAATGTTAGCTTGACAATTAATGACAGTTACCTTATGACAGAATCACCTTTTCCACACAGAAAAACCAAATTCGTATCTGGATCGTACAAAGGAAACATGACACCGTTACTTGTATCCAACTCCACCATAACAATCGGCTCTCCAAGGGCATCTGGCGTACGTAAACTGTATTGACGTTCCGACATTTTTGAAAATCCAGTGGTGAAGACCAAACCGTGTCGCAAAAATATTGCTCTTGTGGCTTTCGATCCTAATTTAATTTTAAAAAAACAATCATTTTTAATTTATTTTCTAAGTTTTTGTGATTATATTTAAATGATAATTATGACGTCCTCCAGGTAACAATTTGGCAACGTTGCTCTTAGACAAAGGCGAAAACGATTATTCAAAAATTTCTAGAGATAAGCGATGGAAAGTTTACATTTAGGACATTAGTAGGTACGGGCACAAAAGCTCAAGGTCACAATTTAACCTATAATGAGACAGATTCACGATGTAATTCAAACATGTCAAAGTGTCATTCCACAATTTGGAATTTTAATAAAAAGTTATGTCCGTTTAAGAGTCTAAAAATGTCATTTATTTGAAAAATTGTCTGATTATTAATGGCCTAAAATGGTTGACACCGGTGGAAATAACCACGGTTTGCACCAGTTTACACCTGGTGCAATCAGATTCCCGCTATAACCTTAAAATTTAAATTTATTTGAATATGACGAATGGTGCATTGGAGCATTCATCATTGCGCCCGGTGCATTGGGAGGATAAACGTTTGCAACCGGTGCAAATGCCATCAATGCATAAAACGAATGAATAACGCTAGTTATACAGAATTAAACTTGTTATACATAAAACCAGTGATGGCAAGCAGGTTTGCACCGGTGGAAATAAATACGTTTTGCACCCGTTTACACCGGGTGCAATCAGATTCCCGCCATAACATTAAAATTTAAAATTATTTGAATCTGACGAATAGGACATTGGTGCCTTTTATAATTGCACCCGGTGCATTGGGTGCATAAAGTTTTGCACCCGGTACAAATGCCATAAATGAATAAAACGAATGAATAACGCCAGACTTATGAAATTCCCGAAATGAAAGTTTTCATCATTTACCTTCATGACAAACAGCTTCCGATTCAATTTCACCCGTGCGTGGATCAAGGATGCGAATCTTTTTATCCTTACAAGTTGTTAACAATTTGGAGCCATCCCAATTGAAGCAGGCGCTGTAAACAATATCCGGATGGCTATCGATTTGAATGAGGGCTTCACCCATGCCAACATTCCAAATGATAACTTTATTATCACTGCCCGCCGTTAATAACACATTTTGGGCGGTCGGATGCCAGAGGACAAGACCAACACGTCGCTGATGACAGACCAAATCGACAATCGGCTCCGTCAATGTTTTGACGAGTCCATGATCGGGGATGTGCCATACTTTGACAACGCAATCTTCGGACCCGCTTGCGATAACGTTGTCGTTATGTGGACACCATGCTATATCAAGTACTGGACCTTTATGTCCACCAACCAATGGATGATCGGCTGCTATACGACCAACCTAAACAAGAAATGACATAACGTTATTTTACATTTTAACAATTTTAATTTGATTTCTAACATATGCTTGAAAAATCAGAGGGAAAATAACTCAATTACTCACTCATTGCGAAAAATGTTTATCATGTTGCGAAGCTATTTTGCCAAATATTCAAATGCGTTGCTACGAACGCAGTAAATAGCTAAAATAGTGTGGGATGAATAAGCGCAGAAAAAAAAATGTTTTGCCCTGCAGTAGACATGTTGTTTTTTGGCAATGTATCAAAATGTACCAAAAAGCTTCGAACGGGAACGGAAAAACGCATCGACACGATTGCTATCACAGACTACACTCACAGCCGTAGAAAGCCACGAGAACGTAAAAATAACCAACAGCCGGTTTAATTATAAAACTGTTGCGTTGCGTTGCGTTGCGTTGCGTTAGGTAAGGTTAGGTTAGGTTAGCTTATACTTGGCTCGCTCGCTGTATACGCAGGGCAAAAATATCACAAACCAAAAAATTGAAAGATAATTTCGTAATTTTAACTTATTTTCAACATTTCCAAAAAGATAAAAATAAAAGAAAAAAGAAAGCAAATAAACAAAAACAAAAGTAAAATAAAATTGATATGATAATGTTAATGAAAAATTTTAGGAGCCTTTTACTTAAATTAAAAATTATTCATATTGTCTTATTAAAATCAATTAGCACATTGTCCGTGAATGTTATAAGGTGCGTTTTTTTGCACGTTAACTCACCAACTCGAGCGAGTGAACGATGTTTTATTGCATAGTTTCACTCGCTGGAGTGTAACTTTGCTAACTCCGAGTTGAGACGGTGAAAGCAGTGAAATTGCATGGTTTGAGGTTAAGTCAGAATTAACTCGGAATTTAGCTCGCGTTTTTGTGAAGATTTTTGTCTTCTGAGACAAGAATTTTCGAAATATACAAGAAACTTTCATGTTTTGTATCGCCATTCATGTCATAAGTCATATGTCAAAATGATATAAAAAATCAGTAAGTCGTTTTATTGTATTTTAGTCTCACGAGTGTAACTTTCATTCGCAATAAAATGCACCTACTGTATAACTTAAAACATTTATGTAATTTTGTTTCAAATAACTAAACAAAATTATAAAAAAATAGAAATAATAAAAAGCTAGCCAATACCAACACATGCGTCAAGGTACAGGATGAGGAAACCGGGAATCAATTACTTATATTTTTATCATAATTATTTTCAATAATTACATGCCAATAGTTACTATCTATTAACATTTTATAAAAACGCCAGTGGGCCATGCATTTTTAGGGAGTTATTATTATTGTTATTGGTAACACTGTTTTCTGACTTTTCCTGGCCTGCACAAAATGGCAACATGACCTAAGGTCTAAATTATACTACCTTCTATATACCACACTGAACTACTCAGAGTAGTTCTAAAAGACCTTTAGTCGTTCAGTTACTTTAAATCAGTGATGGCAAACCGGTCTGCACCGGTGCAAATAAACAGGGTTTCCACCCTTTTGCACCGGGTGCAATCAAATGTTTGCATCCCGAAGGTGCAATGAGATTCTCGCCATTTGAATCTTATGAATCTTATTGGTGTGCATTCGGTACATTCATCATTGCACCGGGTGATTTGCTTCCGATATGCCACGGTAAACTACTCCGAAGTGCTCAGAGTAGTAAGAGTGACATATCGAACACATAAAATGGGTGCATAACTGCTTTAAATATAAAAACGCCAGTGGGCCACGTAAATTTCGGAAGTTATTGTTATTGGTAGCATTGTTTTTTGACTTTTCCCAGCGTGTACAAAATGGCAACATGGTCTAAACTAAATTACAGTAACTGCTTTCCATATACCACTTCTAAACTACTCAGAGTACTTCTAAACGACTCTAGTTACCACTGTAAAATACTCAGAGTAGTCCTAAACGACTTTTAGTCTAAATAGTTTGACATCAGTCAGAATATTAAGTATCCAACTATGTCCTTCATTTTTCAATTGTGAATAGATAAAAATTTCTACCAATTTTTGTGATTACATCATACCTTATCACTATTATCAATTTTTATAGGTTTACTCATATCTGCTTTTGACAATTAGGTAATTGCCTTCTCCAATTATCAATCTTATTATGTTTTAAATTGACTCACTCTGTTATGTGGCAAGACGATGAAAGCACCGCCACCGGCCGATTCGACGATGATGGCCAGAAATTTGGGATTGACGGCACAGAACGTTGAGTCCCAAGAGCTTTTGCTGACGCGAATGTTGTCGTAGCATTGTTCACGTTTCAATGCCTGCCCGTAAACGTGTCGGAACTTCGAGCTACGTACAACACGAAATGACATCTAAAACAATACAAAAATCATTCATGGATTCAATCAATTCAACCTTTCTCATATTTATTAAATAAAATTGCAAGCCAAAAAATGTTTTCTTATTCTCGAAATATTGAAAGTTTTAGTTAGTATAGTATACAGGGTGAGCATATTTTTGAAAGAGTCCCATCGAAAAATGATTACCCTGTATATTAATAATCAACAGAAAAAGAAAATAATTCATGAATACGCCTTTTAATGCCTAATTAATTCATTAATTTTTTTTAAACCACAAGAAAAGAATTTTGAATGATAGATTTTAAGATAATAAATAATAAGAAAAATGTCAAAAAGAATAGTCTTTTTTTAAGTAAATAATATTATTTGCCTTATGAGAAAGTTTTATCGCAAGTAATATAATATACAGGGTGACCACATTTCGTAGGGGAAAAATCTGTTAGTCCCATCGAAATATAACAACCCTGTATAGTCATAATCAACAGAAAAACAAAACAATTCATGACTAAGCCATTTAATGCCAAATTTAGCATAAATTTTCGATAAAATGGATGAAAACATTTCGATATAAGTCAAAGAGGTCAAAAAGAATAGTTTTTCAAGTCAAAAATAAGAATCGATTTGTCCCACTTTTATTTCTTTCGTTTTTAGTTACCACCGAGGTTCAGATTACCGTTACCACTTAAAATGTTGCATTTCTTGTGATAAAACGAATAGTTCTAGTACTTCTAGTAAAAAATACTCTTTTTTTTATTAATATTGAGTCCCATATTTAGTAATTATCAAAAAAAATTGAAAACAATCTCAAAAAAATCCGATTTTCTAACCTAAAATACGAAACTTCATATTATAAACAAACAAATAAGTCGTAAATAATTTTGTACAATACCTTTTTGCTTCTAACTTTAATTAATATCCACAGTAGCAATAATAATATTTCCTTATTCTTCCAATTTCTTCACGTTCACATTCACGAAGCCTGAAAGCCAAAATCAGGAAGAAAAAAAATCTCGTCTCGGAAGAAGGACTCTGAAGGTGAAGATTGTGAGGTTATGTCCGTTTCTGTTCAATAATCACACAAACCAAGTCACAAATTGGTAATTATTAATTAATTAATTAATTAATTAACATTAACTATATTAATATCGATTCGTTTTGCGAATCTTTCCACGATATTTATGCATGAATTAATTATTGATAGTTTGCTTTTTGCTTTTTTTAACTGGTTCAAAGTTCCAACTTCCAACACTTCTAACTGTATTTACTATTTGTAATGACGACGACGACGATGACGACTTCCTCGAGTGTTCTTGTTGTTGTTTCAGTTTCACCTGGTTTCACCAGCAACGTTCACGTTTCTAACTTCGCTTCGTACGTGATTTGCAGCGTGTCACATTTGAATTGATAAAATTTAAGGAATTTACGCGACGAACGAAGAATGAAGATGAAGATAAATTAAATTAATGAAACTAATTATGTCTTTCAGTGTGTCTGTAGACTCTCAACATTCACGCGAACTCGACACGCAGCACTGCCGCTTTTCGTTTCGATGAATGTGAATCAGATAATAAACAATGATTACAGGTGTATTTATTTTGAATTGAATTATCTATAAATGTAGATATCAAAGTTCTATCAAATCAACAAAAGTCAATTTTTGATAGAAATATTTCTAGGTTGAAATATGAATAATTCGTTTTCTTTGAAATTTATTTTGTTCTTCCAATTTTCACGCTTCACACGAAAATATTAATAAAAATGATTTTTAGGTTGCAGTGAAGAATTTTCTTTGCTTGGTTTGGTATGATTTTTGGTCGCGTCGTTCGCGTTCCCGTTGGTCGTTCCGTGTTTCGTTGGTTTTTGGTTGCCGTTTGCCGTTGCACCAAGTAGACCAGTGGACGAGAAACGCACGAAAATGGGAAGCGAAAAGGCCTTATTTGGATATGCGAAATTTTGAAACGTCAAATGTGAGGAGCCAGGAGCACAGCCCGATGAGGACGAGCTCGACGAACCATCACGATTCAGCTGATTTCGAACAGCAACAGAGATGAAGCGAATGTGAGGAGTTTGTAGGTGAGAGTGATGGATGCAAGAGACTTTAGACTGACCAACGAAATTGCCGAACATGGTTGAGTAGGTTATGCGCAGTGTAAAATGCGCATCTCAATTTTGGGGAATTAAAAGCGGTGGTACTTGAATGTTTGCAACCCAATATACATATATTAAGAAAATTATTCATTTGCTTCTAAGCGACTTAAAATAATGAAACATTTTTGTGTATTGTACAAATTTTAATGATTTAGTATGTTATCGTTAAAACTTTTAGCAAAATTTAATAATTAAGATGCCATAAACAATTAATTTCTCAAAAAGGTGTGTAGTGTGTTGCAAAGTACGGCCATAAAAAGTTGCTTTCCTTTTGACTGTTTAGTCGCCCAGACCGCCCCGAGTAGTCAAGTGTTTGGGCTTTTACTCAATTGTGCTACTCGATCAAACGCTGACTCCATCTTCAAAATTCTACAAATGCTTCAAAAACGAGGTGAAAAGCAACGTCAAATGAGTCAACATTTTGGCTTCTAAAATGTGGCAAGGGCCCGCTGATGGCAGCACAAGCATAAACCGTTCCTGTTCCTCTTAGTATGGTGTTTTCGTTTGCGGCGTGGTATATTCGGGGGGAACTCTGGAGCGACACGCACTTCAAAGGGAAAGCTACTAGAATAGTCGAAATTAACCGAATCCGGCCGAACAGTATCATGACCTTGAAATGACATCAGATGTCAATTCCTGACAATTAGGTTGACGTATGTTTTGTGAATTTGTCAACATGTCAACTTTAATTTTAGATTTCGCAAATTAACGACGTGCAAATAATGTGCAAATCAATAAAGTGAAGTAATGTCGAAACCGTAATTTTGGGGAATTTAAAACACTTGACGAAATGAATGTTTGCATCCCATTATACATATATTAAGAAAATTATTCAGTTGCTTCTAAGCGACTTAAAATAAATAATGAATTTTTGTGTATTCTACAAAAATTAAATGATTTAGCGTCTTATCGTTAAAAATGCAAAAATTTAGCAATTAAAATGCCAAAAATAGTTAATTTCTTGAAAAGGTGTATAGTGTGTTGCGAAGCTCGAGTATAGCATAAATTCTTTAGTCGAAATTTACCGAATTCCACCGAACAGTATGATGACCTTGAAATGACAGGTGTCAATTGCTGACAAGTTGACGTTTGAGTGAATTTTGTCACATATCAACTTTTATTTTAGATTTGTAGGTGATGTGTTGTTGAATTGTTTACAATATTGCAACGAAAATTTATGTACAATACGCAAAGTAAGGACGTGTAAACAATGTGCAAATCTTAAACAAACTGAAGTAATGTCGAAACCGAGGCCGGAGCGTAATTTTCAACGTTCGCATTATTTACTTATCGTGAACGAATAGGAAGGAATATATTTATTTTAGCCGACGACATCGACCACGTAGCCAGTCACCAAGAAAACGCAAATTACTGATTAAAAATTAGTTCACTTCCAACTTACATCAGAAACAAATAGAAAAAAAGTGAAGCATAAATCAAAATTATAATCAAGTGATAACAATAATAAAATAATTGAGTGATAAAATGGAGGAAACTTTTATGTTGATATCATTGACGCTTGTGATGCTTGTCGGTTCGTACCTCGCCGGTTCGATTCCGTTATTTTTTAGTTTTTCCGAGGTAATAAATACAAATGACACACATTGTTCCATCTGTTGATTTAATGGCCGTACTTTAGTGTTTTCTATTATTGTTAATTTGAATTGTTTTCTAATGATTTTCTTGTTTCAGGAAAAATTAAAAAAGATAACCGTATTCGGTGCTGGCCTCTTAGTAGGTACTGCTTTGGCTGTGATAATACCGGAAGGCGTTCGTTCATTGACGTTAGACGCCCCGCTGCATCCACATACGCATCCATCCGGCACGGAAATACCAAATGCGCCTTCACATGAAAAAGATCCATTATCAGTGATAGGTATTAGTCTGGTATTAGGTTTCGTTTTTATGCTGCTCGTCGACCAAATTTCGCAAAGCCGCAACGAGTCGTTGAATCCTTCCGAACGCAATGTGACAGCGACTATTGGGCTAGTTGTCCATGCTGCTGCTGACGGTGTGGCACTCGGTGCTGCAGCGACGACAAGTCATGCGGATGTCGAAATTATTGTCTTCTTGGCTATAATGTTGCACAAAGCGCCGGCGGCGTTCGGTTTGGTTACGTTTTTGTTGCACGAAGGGATTGAAAGACAGCGGATACGAAGACATTTGTTGGTGTTTTCATTTGCTGCGCCGGTATTAACCTTATTGACCTATTTTGGTATCGGACAGGAACAGAAGGAAACATTTAGTTCAATAAATGGCACAGGTATCCATCTACTTTTTGCTTCCATTTTCTATACTTTTTGCGCTTCTTCTTAACGAACGAAATGTCAACATTTTCAGGCATAGCAATGTTATTCTCAGCTGGAACATTCCTTTACGTCGCAACAGTTCACGTTTTAGCCGAGCTCACACAAAACCCCCATCAACAATCCAACTACGCCAAATTACCATCACTTGAATCGCAATCAAAGACCACTGGCTTGAGACCATTCGAACTCTTGATTCTCGTCCTGGGATGCCTAACGCCTTTAGTATTAACATTTGGGCATCATCATTAAACAATAAGGTAAATCGAATGTAACAGTCACTAAGAGACTCAAAAAAATTTAAAAAACAAAATACGATGCAATAAAGTAAACTCCAATAGAATAAGGAATGAATGAATACATGAGTCTTAACTAAGGATAATTACAATTAAGGTGATTGGTTTCAAATTATTCTATCCTTGAAATAGACATAAAAATTATTAAAATATTTTAATATGTATAATTTGGATTTTTCGAACATTCGAAGATATTTTATTATATATTATTTATTTCTATGTTTTTCTTTCGTTATTTTTTTTGCTTTCTGGCCACATACCGAAGGTATGTAGGCATAAGGAATGGTAAGGTGATCATGAAAAAAATTGAAGTCTTATTTTTCTCTGATTCGTGGAGATCCGTTGACCCCAGGTCAAAAATCGGCTTTTTGGGCTGATGTGTATGTGTGTCTATCTTCTGTGTGTGTACAAAATTGCGGGCAAACCAAGCATCATATCGGACTGAAATTTGGTATCTGGGCAGCTATTCCTTCCGATTGAACATGGAGTAAAAAAATAAACAAAATCGGCTGGTAAAGAAGACACCTTTACTCGTAGGCCAGAACGTCCAACTCGCTAAATATTGATTGTAGCCTAAAAGTATCTATATAATCTCCGAATTAGTTTTCAATTTCTTGCAAGATTTGCCATTAACATTTCTTCTAGAGCTAATGGTTTGGAATATATGCGCTACCATTTCAACAATCCCATAACAATCTCCAGCATAAGAATAGAAATGAACAATGCTGCTCCCATCACGCTGACACTGAATTGACAATATAAACTTCAATATTAAAACTGACATTAGACGTCATCGAAATTAAATAAATCGGTACGGGTTCGCACCGCACAACTTTCCGGCCATATCCGCTACGATTTCGTAGAAGTCGTCGACCATAAAAAGTAATTTTGATCGGAAAGTGGAAATAAAATTGCTTACGTTTTGATATCACTATACTTCTGGGCAATTTCCACTTTCCGATCAAAATTACTTTTATGGTCGACGAATTCTACGAATTCGTAGTGTATATGGTCGGAAAGTTGTGCGGTGCGAACCCGTACCGATTTATTTCTATGCTTTTCTCTTTTGCCTCTTTTTCTTTATGTCTTTTCAAATATAAATTCGAATGAAGAAGAATGGCTGAATATAATTTATGCATTCCATTCCACATTCGTTTTCATTCTGTCTTTTGCATATGATGCCTTTTGGGATTTTTTATTATGAAACGATTTATCAGGCAAAACGGCGGATATAAATTCGGAAACCGATGTCGTCATCGAAGTTGCCGCTCCCACTCTGATATCACTACAAAATAGAATACATCAAAAATCGAATAAATGTATAGGTATTGGCCAGATTTAAAAATGTAGAAAAGCCTATATGTTAAAATAATTAAATTTTTATTGTAAAACTTTGCAGTTTGCAATTTCGAACTAGGTAGGGTACATATACAATATTTGAATATTATTAAAGTGGATTTCGGATACGGTTCGGGAAAAGTTAGGATTGGAATAGTATAATGGAATAAAGTTTAATTAATTATTAACAGTAGGTATAAGAAGAGAAAGTGAATCCGAAATGCAAGGAAAGAAAACGATTTCCACGTAACTAGAACTTATTTAAACTTTGCCTCTTTGCTAATTAAAATAATAATTCCAAGATTAAAATTCAAAGTTTGAAGAGTAAAATAATATTGATGGAAACAGGAAACAGTTTTGAGTTTGGCAAATGAAAATGTCCTCTACTTGATGACAATAATATCTACAATAAATAGCGTGGGAATATTATTGTAGTAAGTAATTGGCAAACATGTCTCATTATGATAGATATAAATATGACCTATGCACTGGTAACTATAATAAACAAAACAATGGGAATTTTTTTTTTGTACTAAAAGCGGTTTAATAAGTCCTAATTTTTGAAAATGTATATTTTCTGTAATCGAGCATTTCCTCTTTTCTATAATCAATATTTCTAGAATATAGATACATATAGTAGAATAAAAATGCAACTGTAGTTTAATGTTAGTACAACAGGGTTTACACTCAAATGAAATAAAAACTTGGGAAAGCGTATTATAACCGCAAATTATTTTTATTCTTTACTTCGCTACTCCATGCACAACAAATAAATATGATAAATAAATACTTAAAATTGGACGTTATTGTTTTGTGGTTATAAATAACCATCAGGCAATGTTAAGATAGAAAAAGTTAATACGTTTTATTGATTTTTGTTACAAAGTCGAATTAGACTTTTTCAAACTGTTCAATCATCATTATCCGGCAACGTTAGGTTACGGTAACGAGTTCCGACTGAAATGGATTACGCATCAAATCTTCTTTTTTTCTTTCATTTATAGTTACTTTTTGCCGCCGCTTTATACAATTTGATGAATTCGTTATGTTATTACAACGTAGTAAACTTTAATCGTCTTTCAATGGGATATAATACAACTCCAGACTCTACAAAAATGCTCTTAAAATTATATTAAGGTAAAAAGATTTATTGTCGAAGACAAGAAAGTTGTAAAGTGATAATAATTCAAATTTGAACAAGTTATTTGCAATTTCCTTGCAACATTCACTATTGCGGCTATAAATAAGTCATCCCCTAATTACATTAATATTATCCAAAGTTGGTAGGTATTGTTATTGGGGTACGGGTATAAGATAGCAATTACCCTGTTCGGGAGGATGCTTGGAATAATTAGTAATTACTCTGGTTGTGGGTGAGAATAGCTTGGGGAAGGGTCGGAGAGACTCGCATCCTCGGATGGCTCATGTATCTGTGTATCTAAACTTAGCCGGTAGCCATCCAGAACTGGCTGGAGACCAAGTGCACTGTGCAAGAAGGAAATGTGCACCAGGGGTGCGGGGTAAAGAAAGACGAAGCACACGTCATTTCTAATTGAGACAAAGCTTCATGTGGAACTTACAAGTTGTAGGTTCAAACAAAGAACCTTTTGGTTTGGCTGCGCTGGTTGTTTATCCTCTATTCCTGCAAACAGGAATATTATGTCTTTTGTAGAGGTACATGTTTCTCTTCTCATCTATATCTATTTCTGTTTTAGCCTGAATATACCGGGAATAATGATTGATCTAGTTTTTCGTCATGAATGTTTGGTTTCTTATTATATTAGAATTTACAAATTAATAAAGTTTTTCTCTTTGATGCTTTTTTTTAACTATTAATTATTATTAATTAATTAATATTTTGAAAATTTCATAATTTCGTAATTTTTGTTTGTTTTTTTATGTATGGCAGGCAATTTGTGATTGCAAATGTTAACTGGCGTGATTTAAAGACGTAAGAAAGAACAAAATACTAAAAGGAAATAGAAAATGCATGTTTGCGGGAATGGGCAAGTGAGTCAGTCAGTCTTTTGCAGAAATCGTATTAAAGTCTGAATGTCAAGGGAGTATTGTTCGTTGGGAGGAATGAATGATGATGAATGTTCCTTTGCCACATTTCTATCACTACAGGAAAGAACGAAATAATACAATTTTTCATTCCTCCACAATGACGCAGTAATTGGCTTGAAATATTTTCGACTTATTTTCAATCGTGCGGTGCTGTTGATTTACCAAGTATAAACTTTACTTTTGTAAACTTGAGCTGAGTTAATACAAACCCTCTCTTTGACCAATCATACAGAAACCCGCAAAACAAACGAATTATCGCATTGTTAAAATGAGACTGTAATCTACAGTTTGCTGCTGATACTACTTGCAACCCTTCACGATTGCAGTTTGCACTAAATGTTTTGAAGCAATGGTCAACATCAAAGGGCCACTTTCACTTATTACATCGTTTAAAATTCACCCTTCACAAATTCATACGAGTAATTGCTAATGATTAGATACTTATTGAAACGAAACAACAAACAGAAAAGAAATTATTACATTGTTATATATTTATGCGAGCATAGTTGGTAATTATCTCAGGGAATTGAATGAAAATTTAAGATTCCCACGCTTTGTTAATGTACGTTTTTATTCTTACTTATTGTTTTTAGTGAAAAATTGAAAATTGAAAATAAGTGTTCCTGCAAATGGTCTCAAAGTTAATCTGAATCATTTAATGATACTCTGTTGTAATAATAGTGGATAAATAAACAGGTACTTATATTTATGTCGCAGTTATTCGTTTGTTAGCCAGCTTGATGAAAAAATAAATGGTATAACTAGACAATTATTGGGTACCTACGGACGGATTGAATTATCATAATTTATATCTATAATTTATAAAAGATATGCTGATACTATCTGATGGCAATTGTGGAATAACTCGCGATAGAACCGTGCCTCGATGTTTTGTTTAGTTCGGTATAACTGCTCAAAGAACTATAAGAATGAAGAACAAGCCACAAATAAATACGGCTTTTACAAGATTGATTACAGGTTTCGTTCTTTCTCTTCGATTAATTTTCTTAACTTAGTTTAGCTTAACAACTTCATGCTCGGAACATTTTATTTTAATATCATATTTTTGCTTTTACAATTTTGTATTTTTCCCTCGGCATTCACAATATAATTTAAATATATTTGCAAAATTTATTGACATACCGAAATAATTTAAAATATCGGGTAATACTTTTATTCACATACTCCGCCATAATGTTATTAATGATTCGTGGTAATTGTGATTAATTATCTTCGCATTACGTGTTATAACTAACTAAATATTTTATATTTTGAAATTTATGGTTGCAGCAACGGGTAAACAATGTCGTTTGAAGAATAATTAATTACAACGTATTATATTTTTTGTCGTAAGTAATTCAATTTTGTTCCACATTTACTACTTTAAACAGACTGCGCAATAAATCTATTTTTTTTAAACAAAACTAATTAATTTCAACAAATAGATAACAAGGATAACAAACAACAATATATATGATATTTTACGTGTAATTCTAAAATTAACTCTAAATTTCTCCCAGGCTCTCATGACTTCTATGTACAAATTGGAATTCTTTTAATTGCATGTATTTTGTAGTTGTGCACCTATTAGTGTATGCAAGTAGTAGTCTAATTTAAAATAAATGAGTAAAGTTTAAGTGTGAAGCGTCCAAATTGAAATAGGAAGAGAATGCGGGTGCGGGTAGCTCTTTCCTTATTGTTTCATTTTGACGGTTTGCTTTATTAATTCTTAATGAAATGGAAACGGAAACTGATATTAGTTAACTCATAGATATAGTGAAATGAAAGGGTCCTTTGCTTGTCAAAACAACGAAGAACACAGATCAACATGAAAACTCGAAATCGATAAACTCAATACCTAAGTTGAGACAATGTAGGTTCGTTCAAGTTTTATAGTTGAAATCGTCAAGTTGAGTTGAAATGATAATACGAAATAAACATGAAAGAATTTAACCCACTCCATTATTAAGAAAACGTACAATACTTCGTCGGAATGAAGTCAATAAGTAGAAGAAATCGCATTTCCACGTTTTTCCTGTCCAATCCAACTTCTTTCTACTGCTACTTCTACCTACTATTACTATTAGCGATACAATGTCTTTCATTTATGTGTTGGATCCTTTCATATATTCTTGGCTTTGTGTCTTTCTTCTCTCGTTTTACGTTATTTTTTCCGCATGCTTTTGCATCTTTACACGTCTCTTTAGTTAAATAATGTCGTAACTTTTGCAATAGCGCAACGTGCAACAAAATCGAATATTGCACGATATCACGATTCCGGTGCACATTCGTGTGGAATTAATTGAAACATTCCATTGATTCAACTGTGGAGCGAATACAGTGGAGCCAATCAATTGAATGCTGAAGAAAGAGATATTTTCGACTCGACGTGCATTTGTTTCTACCATTTCCGTTGTTTCCACGGCTCTTCAAACCACAATAGAAACGCAAAAGAGCACCGAGAAGTGATGAACTGATATTGTTAAATGTTGTTATGCAATCACGATTAATGTAACAAAACATATATTATTGACGAAGATTGTGTTCTGGAGACATTATGTCGATGATATTTTGATAATATTTGACGGGACTGTTGGTGAATTGGATGGCCTCTTGTTGTTAGTGAATTGACTTAACAACTGCAGGATTAAGTTCACGCTGGAGGTTGAGGCGAATAATTGTATACCATTCTAAGATTTATTGATTACAAGATGTAAATGATGATGGACACAAGTATGTGCCCGTGAGAATCTGATTACTAATTAAAGATAACCAGCAGCTCTAGTTCAATAGTTTATTGTGTGCAAATGTGCAATAGACTTTAAGAATGTA
>JARJEB010018149.1:0-12244 GCA_030264535.1 Liometoxenus newtonarum | reverse complement strand
TATTATTCAATGAGCGCATATAGAGGCTATTAAACGCTCGAGCATATAATAGCGCATATGCGCGAATTGAATAATATACTATTTGTTCTAGTATATAATGTATAACCTGTATAATCTCTCGAGGAATAATGACCTATTATTGACGTGTGCCAAGCTCCATTATTCGCGAGTGATATAATGTGGGTTATTAGTTGCCTACATACACACCTAATAATAGTTGGTTTACTTGGTCGTCGCGGATAATAGTATATTATTCAATGAGCGCATATAGAGGCTATTATTCGCTAGGGCGAAGTTTACGTAGCGAGACGTTAGTCGAGCGGAGTAAACGCTCGAGCATATAATAGCGCATATGCACGAATTGAATACTATACTTTTTCTGCGACGACAAAATTTAATTTGGTTTTTAAACTTAAAAATTCAACCATGGCATTCAACACATAATCCTAGATGACGTTTTAGATACAGTCCGTGTGTCACATAACATTATTGAATGCAGCGAAGAGCTGTGAGCGTCGTGAAGTAAATCACTAGAGGAATAATGACCTATTATTGACGTGTGTCAAGCTCCATTATTCGCGAGTGATTATAATGTGCGTTATTAGTTGACTACATACACACCTAATAATGGTTGTTTTAGTTGGTCGTCGCGGATAAAAGCATGTATGAATTTGAATGCCAACATTGTTTCTTTGTTGAAATTGAAAGATTTTTGAATTTTACGATTATATACATATTCTTTATTTTGTTACTTGTTCTTGGTCATGTTCAAGGTTTGTGGTAATTTCGTAGAAAAAAAAAACTCAAAAAGAAAACTAACAGGTTCTGGTTTAATATTGAAATTTGAAATTTTAATTGGAAATTATTTTTAGATATTAAATATCCACTTATTATTGTATTATATCGAAAGTATTTTAATAAAAAAACGAAACTAAACTAATAACATACATTTGTAGATTCAATCAAGGACTTCTTTATATAAAAAATTTCGATTTAGTTTTCTACAGATATACTAAAACTAAAACTTTATATTTCTAAATGTAAAAACTTTAATATTAGATGGCAAGACCTTTTATTGAAATAACTTAAATTGAACGTTTATTTAAATAAAATAAAGTAATCGATAAATATATAATTTAAAATACATAATTTATAAATAAATAAATATTTACTTAGGTATAATTTGAAGCTCTTGATTGATTGAAAAATATTGAAAATCACAGGACTTCAGTTAACCTGATGATATTTACTAATAATCTTATTCAAATATTCAGTGGAATGTGTATATTTTTTCTCTCCTTTTGTTGAGGTCGGCTTATTAGGAACCACAAATCCTTCCGCGTAAATTGGCACGAGCGCTTGATCTGGCGACACTCCAGCTATCGCAGTCCCGACAGGTCTTGCAATTGCGACTCCTCCAGGACCAACAACTGCTGTGGCTATCGGTTTACTGGAAGCGACACCTCCCAGTCCTGTAATGAAAATAATTACTTGGACCAATCATATTCATACACTCAAAATTAGTAATGATCGTCGAGAAAAACTTGAATTCTAAGGCTGGTGATACATAACGATAATTTGCTTGTTAAGAGCTTAGAAGTGAATAGACACAAAAGTTTTCCTCCACAATGAAAATACGTTTCGTAATATTTGATTAATCTCTACCTGCAACTGCTAGACCAACAGGCTTTGCCTCAGCAACGGAAGTCTCCTCCTGCGTCAATGGCACAATTTCATCATCCTCCTCTTCAGCCTCTTGCTGTTCTTGTTTCTTCTTATCTTCTTCCTCCTTTCGTTTCTTCTCTTCTTCTTCCTCATTCTTTTTCTTTTCTTCTTCCTCTTTTTTCTTCTTCTCTTCTTCCTCTTTTCTCTTTTTTTCTTCTTCCTCCTTCTTCTTTTTCGCTTCATCCTCCTTCTTTTTCTTCTCCGCCTCCTCCTGCTTCTTCTTATTTTCTTCTTCCTGCATTTGCTTCTTCTTCTTATCCTCCTCCTCCTCTTTCTTCTTATCTTTATCTTTATTCTCCTTCTTACTGGTCGTCTTCTTCCTTGCGAACCAGCCGCTCAATCCAGCCCGATTATGAATCAAAACATCTTCATCATCCGCTTCATATATCTTTGCCAAATTGTGCGCGGATTGATTCAAGGACTCCATATGTTCTTTGTATGCCGCCTCTTCTTGCTCATTGAGTCCTTTACTCTTCGCCGCCTCTTGCAAACGGATAATACTCAATGCATTGCGATGTATGTTTTTAATATTTTGCCCATATTCTGATTCCGCATGTTTATCGGGGAGAGCAGGGTTCTCCACAACATGGCTCAGTTCCTCTTCCTCCTTCTCCTCGATGGGTTCGATCGGGGGTAGCATGCCTTGAAGGACTTCCGTCATTATGGTGCCATCAACGGTTTCAGTTATTTGTAGGGTTTGTCCTTTTGCACCTCCATAAAAAGGCAGGAGGGTAATCTTTATGGGTGTTTTGGGATCCCTGGAAATGCAGAAAATACAAATTACTTCAATTTCTTTGATAGATTATGCAAAAGGATCAGTGGCGGATTTCCGAACAGGCGGTGAAAGAGGCTCCCAACCTTCAGGGGCCCCTAAATATCAGATATTTTTTCATTTGGCTCTAGGAAAAGAAAAATTTTAATAAATGAAATTTTTATAGTGCTCCCAAAAATGTTGACCGCTTGGCCCCGGCTTAAAAGCAAAATCCGCCACTGAAAAGGATCGAATATAATAATAAACTTGGTATAGGTTTTGATGTAAAATATTATATTTGGCACATTTTCTCTAATCATAATCGTCATACATAATTTCCAAATCACTTTGTGCATGAGCAATACCCCCTGGGCCGGCAACAGCAACAGCTTCCGGTTCAAATAATATATCAACATTATACCCTTTGCGTAATATCGCTTTGGCTTGCGGGTTTGCAATGGCCCTGCCATCACTTCCAGCAATCGATTTCGCAACCGGTTTTAGAACTAAATTCGTAATAGGGGTGGTATTGCCCACCAATGTGGGATTTCGAAATCGTATTAAATCATTCAAATTCGTTTTCAAATACGTGAACAACTTCTCCGACTTGTTATTCATAACATGATTAAGGTCACCGTGTTGTTGCTCGTTATGTTGTTCATGTTCGTACTTCATTAATTCATATTCACGTTGTGCCATCGTTGTCATTGTATGTTTTCCTTGATTCTGCTTATTTCGATGCTCTATACGTTTCCTATGATGTTCATTTATCTGACCGACACTTAGGTAACTATCAATCAGATAGTTTTCCGGATCTTCGTAATTCCAATCGCGTTCCTTGAACAAGTTATAACTTTTCCACTTGGTCAAAACATTATCATTCAGAGCGTTGTTTATGTTACCATGACCGAACCTACTTGTTTGATGTTTGGCTAAATAATTCTGATTAGAATATTCATGTCTTTGGTTGATCATTGCATGCGGACGTGGTGCCCAAAGTTGTGGTATCGTGCTGTAGGAAGATGATGGTTGATACTGATAGTAACCATTTCGGTACAAGCTGAAAGTAAGAAAGTAGAAAGATTCAGGGAAATTATACTGATAGATAATTATTTAGAAATAAGTTTATCTTCAAGTAGCACATGGGGTAGGTACAATTTGTGAGTGCAAAATGGCGGCTATATGGCTATAGCAAGAAATAGAAAACTTCAATGATGAATTATTTTGATTTATGAAATTTGACACCAGATGGTACCACATTCAAAATGTCAGAACTGGCAGATCCCTAATTTAAAGCAGTCGAGATTATAATCATTTATTACAGTATTCCACTTTATTACCAAAATTTACGCAAAACATGCAAACAGATATAAGTCAGATAAGGTGCATTTTATTGCTCTTAGTTATAAAATGCAATAAACAGCTTATTAATTCACTTCTAACCATTTAATTGACATTTTCAGTGGGCACATCAAACCGAACAAACATGAAAATAAATCTATGTCAAATTAACTGTTTTAATCGTCTCATCGGAGAGTTCTGGCATAGTTAAACTCTCGTGCGTAAAAACGTGCAATAAAACGCACATTTAACCCGCTAGAGTTGCACCTATATATTTGCATGCGAATATTTTATTCAGTAATTAAGGATTAACATCAACATTTGAGGGCAAGTATTTATTTTGAAATATAGATATAAAATCTAGACTTATAATCCTACATCAGTGTATTGTAAGTTACATATATCAAAAGACTTAAGTCGACTTAAAGTTTCGCATCACGGTCATCAAGTTGTATGTTTTTTTTTTCTTAATTTATTGCGTGAGACTTGAGATTAATCTTTTTATGTCAGAGTCAGAGTGATTCTGAGCAACTTCTTACAAATAAATTCTTACATATCTAATAATACTGCATCATTATGTGTGATTTGCAATGTAACGATTAAAACATAAATACCCAAGGCATCTATATAAATGTATTTTCCATCTAGCTAAGAGATAAGTAGCCCAATCTAACAAATTAAACTTTTTGCAAATCTTATCTCATCCTTTATTATAGTAAATTACAGGTCCGGTGGCGACAACTTTGCCGACACGTGAATTAGTCCCATTAACTCTGGTACCATTCAGATGACCACTGCTAACCAAATCGCTCAAATTTATATGCGGATCCACGGCAATGACTTTTGTACCCGATCCAGCAATAGCCAGACTATCGGGATGCGTGAAGGCATAACCATTGGGCCCGACAATTGCAGTACCTCCACTACCAGCTGTAGCTATACCACCTGGTCCAGCAATGGCCACCCCACCTTTGCGAACCTTCAATTTATGTATGAATATTCCACTGCCGGTGTTGTCTTTGCTGAACACCTTTCTGCGATTGTTAAACAACCCTTTATCATTTCCTCCCACAGCGAATTCTCCACTCGCTTCGGAAACATCTTCACTCGTCTGATTATGTGTAGGTACCTTCTGATTATTGAACCAAGAATGCGGTTTAAATATCGATGGTCGTTTGCTGGCATTTCTTTGATTTTGTCGATTTTCCTTGCGTCGCTCTGACGAATAGTTGGATATTAATTTATAAATGTGCGTTTTATTATCAGAGCTTGCAACGACGTCAACATTTTCGATGACGAACTTATTGCGATGGCCCAATCCTTGTTCAGACGGATTTAGATCTCCTTGTTGGTCATCACCGTCTATTGTTTTTCCTGCTATAGAAGCATCCTTTGCTTGGGCTATATTTTTATCTAATATTTTGGGAGCTCGATTAACATTATCACTAGAATCCGAATTGCACTTTTCGGGAGAGCTTTCAACCCAAAAAGCATTGTAAATAATCGGTGGTGATGTGGCAGCCATTAAATTCTGATAAGCATATAAGTCCGGCAGGGATGCGGGATTAATTTCTGGTCCAAGTTGATAAAACCACTGTTGATGAGGTTCTTGAGGTAGCATCGTTTGAGGAGGCGTGAGATATCCATTAAAAGGATGTAAATATGAAGGATAATTAATTTGACTTGGCTGATAATAATATCCTGGCATTAAGGACACGTAAGGATAGTTCTGCACAATGTTTTTGACATACTCGACACTCTCAGCTTGCTGGACTTGCAATTCCTGTTGCGCCTGGTTGCTCTTTCCTTCACTACTTTTTAATCGTTGATGTTTTTGTAATAGTTCCTCATAAATTTTCATGTTAATTTGATCTAAATTGTAATCCTTGTTGGTTGGTACATGCACGAAAGGACTTTCGAATCCTTTGAGCACCCGTTCCTTGTAGTTATAATTTGTGAAGTATCCAGGTACAAAATGATGACTTCTTTTTGGTATTTCTGTTTTTTTATATCCATGCTGTCGATTGATTTCGTCAATTTTCTCCAATATTTCTTTAGTACTCGTTGCGACGTTGTCAACGTTTATTAATTTCGGCGATACTTCGATGACTCTATGCTTTTCAATTCTAAAACAACAAAATGAGAAATGCATATAAATTCATTCTTTTAAAATGTGCCAGTTGGCCATGAAAATAATAGGGAATTATTGGTAAATGTATTGGTAACACTGTTTTTTGACATTTTAGTTAGTATTTTTACAATGTTGCATTTTTTATGATGAAAACAAGGTTATCCAGAACCATTGAAATGAATTAGAACTGGCATGGCCTTGCCCTTGTGCATGATGGAAAAAATTTGGCGTGGCGATTCTTTTTTTGCTTTGAATAGATAGATGTATGACCTTGCGTATGACATGCTTTCTTAATAACGGGTTGCCTAAAAACGAATTTGCCTCACTTTCCGCCACTGTGCATCCATTCCAGTTCGTATACATTTCAATAACCAGAACACTGTCAATGTCACTAATTGTTGAAAACCACTTGAAAACCAAATATTTGAAAACTGACGCAAATGGGTTTGGAACGTGTAATTTATAATTTATAAAAACAGTGGTTCTCAATAATCGTATTTTTCATGTTTTAAATGTTCTTAGAGTGTTGACTTAGATAGAGACATGGCAATATCGCAAAATCTAATCTAAATGTCAAATGTGTCAATCTTACAGCGACATTTACAGAGAATCAAAAATGATTAAGTGCCATTTCACACCAAACCAGTCAAGTCAAGTCCAATAAAATTAAGTCAGTCAATTATTTCACACCGAATGACTAGACTACAGTATCCGGGAATTCAGTGTGAAATAACTGACTGACTTGATTTTATTCGACTTGACTTGACTGGCTTGGTGCGAAATGGCACTAACAATCATGTGAAAATTTGGCCAAGTTTGAAAAAAAGTTAAGCATGGCCTACAGGCGTGTGTTTAAAAAAGTGAATTCACTATATGTACAAAATAATTCTATTCATTTAATTTCTTGTTTAGATGAATAGCGGCATAAATTGGTTTCATGTATATTGATTGGATCCACGTGAGTTAGTCAGACACATTTCGAATAGAATAGAATAAAGAAATAGAGAATAAACTTACCTAAAAAGAAGCCCAGAAGTGTTTCATCTAATTTGCGAACTATATAACTAAACTACATACACGATACACCACGAAAATAAATTAAAACACTTTAGACTTCCATTTAAAAAGTAAAATTTTATGTGTCGGTCGGTCTACGCGATTTCAAGAATGTACAAACTTGAATAAAACAAAATGGTAAAAATTTCCGTTCTTGTGTTTATGGTCGCGTAAGTAAAAAAGTACGTTGGTATTTATAGGTAAGTACCTACGTCCTGTCATGGGAAATAAATACAGGATGTTTCATTTTGTATAATCAAATTTCTAATTGTTGATTTATTTTACAACAGGTAAGTAACTAAAATACTTGAAATATTTATAAAAATATTTTCGGAATAATTTTATACAATAAATTAGTATTGTGCCAATAATTAATTATTTATAGTTCACATTTTAAAAGATTTTGAGAGTTGGTTAATTATTGAACCCATGCATTCACTAAACAAATATACAAATGATTAGTATGTTGTTTAAAATAAATAAAAAAGTATTGTTCTATCGAGAATGATTGATGAACAATTTGTATGATTAATAATAATAAGCAGTTCTACTTACTGTACTGATGGCTCCGGGTAAAATCCTTCTTCATTATGTGGTCGTGAATGGGCCAACACAAACATGGATATCACCTGTATACAAAACAAAACTAAAGTTTATATCAAATTTCGTTAATTCCTTTTTTTTAATTGAATAAAATTAATTATTACTTATTAATTTTTTTTATATATATAATTTTAAATTAAACTAATTTATTTTGTTTTCCATCTCACTTCCCCTTGTTTAAAAAAATTCAATAAATAATCAATTTATTTTTTAATTAAATATTATAAGAAAATTACATTGTTTTTTTTCCTCATTTCTATTCAAGTTGGTATAATCAATCCATCAATTTATTTTTTTTATCAATCATTTAAGAATTGGTAAATTAAACAAAGTCTATTATTAAATATTAACAATAAACAAAACCGTTCGTTATTTACATTTATAATTTGTTTATAAAAAATAAAATTAATGTTCAAAACCGTTAAGTGGTATTTTTTCGTTACTCGTACAATTTACCGTAGTTTTCAAATTAGGTTAGGTGATTGATGGTTGAAAAAGATACCTTAAAATGAAAAAGCAAGAAATTGATAATGTGCTAATCGCTAAAATGTCTCGTACTTAAGAATTCTGCTTCATTCGTTTTGTTTTTGCTTTTTTTAAACCTCTTCAGTTTATTAAAAGAACACGCTCATTATTAGCACCTGCTTGCAATTAAAAACCGTTCTCCGTTCTCGCCCTCTGTCGCTCTGTCTAATCAGTAATAATAATATTTCATATATTAATTACCTACTCTGTGCGAATAATTTGAATAAACGTTATTCATCATAACCTAGAATTCTTCATGGAGATACATGCAGACAATTATAATGTATAAGTAAGTATACGACCGTCATAAATACCTAATTCTTTTTGCGTTGCCATCTAAATTCAAATCTTTATTATTGTAAGTGGCTTGAAGCAATTCGCACTTTTGCGATGACCGAGACTGATGACGATGATGACAACATTTAATAGTCAAGAAAAGTTTTCGTGCCTTTGAGCGCCAACCAACACTTTAGAGCAGGGCTGTCCAACCGGCGGCACGCGGGTCGTATGCGGCCCAACACAAAATCGCACATTTACTCCAAACATCTGATTTTCTATAATTTACTTGACAACAACTTTCTTTTCTTGAAGGTACCGCTGTCAGCCTATAAGTCAGGAAGGAAAAAATTAAGACTAATCTTAATTTGTGTGCGAATGACTGCGTTCGCGTATGTGTACGGAAACGCGAAAACGTTATTTTTTTTTCCAAAATTAAGAATTCTTTGCGGCACAATGTAATTTGATATCTTGCAACATGGCTCACGGAATCGAAAAGGTTGGACACCCCTGCTATGTAATTTGATATCTTGCAACATGGCTCACGGAATCGAAAAGGTTGGACACCCCTGCTTTGGCTTAGCTCCACCGTTGCTCGTCATTCTATACTTTTTACTAAAGAAGAAAAAAATATTTCTGCAAGATAACTAACTTAATGTATAATTGTAATAATTATTAAATAATATTAACCGTAAATACCCTTGTTGCCACGTGCATAAACATTTTTTCTTGAAAGTCTCTTGGTGGTCAAGTGTTTTAATATTTTCTATGGCAATAAATAAGTTTTATTATATATAATTACTATATGTATATGTATAATAAGATGACTATTTTGTTACCGGGTGCAATTATAAATTTCCTGATGTGAGATGTAATTCATTCCTACTTAAGCGTTAAAACGTGTTATTCGAAAAGATAATCGAATAATCCGAATCATCAAGTTGTAAGATATAAATATTGGTATACTTAACATCATAACTAATCAGTATACCTACTTATTATATACTTATATGTAGGTATATTTAGATAAGTGTTAAAATTGGAATCAGTACCGGAATTGATAGAAATTGAATTTGACTTAAAATGGTGTTTAAAATATCAAATATGTAGATTTCTATAATTATTCAAGCAAAACAATAGAATATTACAGTAACCTACATCCTACATTTAATATGCCATGTTTAACATCTCAATAATAAGTTTTCTGTAATTTTATGACAATTTCTTACATTAGAGAAAATCTATTATTGATAGAATAATTTTAGTTTTAGTTAAACTTTATTGATTTGGTGAAATGGCGCTTCAAAACATATAGATTTCTGTAATATGCTATAGTCTAGCTTATTAATTATAGAAATCTACATATTTTAAGAAATTGAACTTGACGTAAGATGGCGCTGAAAAGAAGTATGTAGATTTCTATAATTATTGAAGCTAGATAGAAAATGAAATATTACAGAAATCTACATTTTTAAGCGCCATCATTAAATAATGTTTAAATATATGTAAAGTTATTCTGTCAATAATAAGTTTTCTGATTTTGTATTCAATTTCTTACATTACAGAAAATATATTATTGGCCGAATAATTTTAGTTATATAGTTTTAGTTATATAGTTAAACTTTATTTATTTCATGAAATGGCGCTTCAAACATGTAGATTTCTGTAATATTTTATAGTCTTGCTCATTAGTTATAGAAATCTACATATTTTAAGAAATTTAACTTGACGTAAGATGGCGCTGAAAAGAAGTATGTAGATTTCTATAATTATTGAAGCTAGATAATATAATATTACAGAAATCTACCAACATTTTTAAGCGCCATCATTAAATAATGTTTAACTATATGTAAAGTTATTCTGTCAATAATAAGTTTCCTGATTTTGTATTCAATTTCTTACATTACAAAAAATTTATTATTGGCCGAATAATTTTAGTTATTGTTAAACTTTATTGATTTGGTGAAATGGCGCTTCAAAACATATAGATTTCTGTAATATTCTATAGTCTTGCTCATTAATTATAGAAATCTACATATTTTAAGAAATTGAACTTGACTTAAGATGGCGCTGAAAAGAACTATGTAGATTTCTATAATTATTGAAGCTAGATAGAAAATGAAATATTACAGAAATCTACATTTTTAAGCGCCATCATTAAATAATGTTTAACTTTATGTAAAGTTATTCTGTCAATAATAAGTTTCTTGATTTTGTATTCAATTTCTTACATTACAAAAAATTTATTATTGGCCGAATAATTTTAGTTATATTATAGTTAAACTTTATTTATTTCATGAAATGGCGCTTCAAACATGTAGATTTCTGTAATATTTGATAGTCTTGTTCATTAATTATAGAAATCTAGATATTTTAAGCGTCATGCGTAAAGTCAAATTCAATCAATTGTTCATCCTATATAAATCCATAATTAATTATGAGAGATTACTTAAATCCAGCCCTGTTAACATGCATTTGATAATTACATGGTATAAGTAAAGTTAGAATGTAGCACTGATAAAAATATATAGTCAGTCGGTGGTTGCTTTTTGATGTTTCGATTTCGTTTTCGATTTTGATTTCATCAAAAGAAAGCATTTCGTCATCGGACCTCAATTTAAATCATAATTTGCGTCCAATTATAGTTCCGCTTCATGTTTAGACATATAAGTAGACATGCTATTTCAATGGATTACTTTTATCCGCGACGACTATAAGTAAAACAACCATTATTAGGTGTCTATGCAGGCAAATATAACCCACATTAATACCACTCGCGAATAATGGAGCTTGACACACGTCAATAATCACGTCATTATTCCACTAGAGATTTACTTTACGTCAAGCACAGCTCTTCTCTGCATTCAATAATGATACATGTGACACACGGACTGCATCTAAAACGTCATCTACGATTATGTGTTGAATTCCATGGTTGAATTTTTAAGTTTGAGAGCAAAATTAAATTTTGTCGTCGCAGATAAAGTATAGTATTCAATTCGCGCATATGCGCTATTATATGCTTGGGCGTTTAATCCGCTCGACTACCATCTCGCTACGTAAACTTTGCCCTCGCATATAATAGCCTGCATATGCGCTCATTGAATAATATACTATTATACCTACATACATATAGTTTGTGTTTTGAAGTGCGATGCGTGTATATTCGATAAATATACTAAAAACGAATAGAAGTTTGAACTTGAAATTATATACGTTTGGCCAGTTTATCATCGTGCGTTTCGTAATATGTGTTTCCATTCAATATTTGATCGATAATTATATTTCAAATTTAAAGTGTATTTTATATTGTTACTGAAAGATTATAGTTATATAGTTTGATCGTATTTAAAGATTAAAATTAATAACCAATTTCATACTCAATTTCGTTTCAAATGATTGAAGCGAACTGTAAATATTTTCGTTGTCCGCTGATGGTGGTAGTACCCTGTATAATTTGTTTCCACCTATTTTACCGTTTTTGCTTCGTTTCCAAATATTTATTATCTTTTTATTAATTTACCTATTTTATAAAAGTCGAAAAAAACTATAATAAAAATACTTGCGTTACCTTTTGGTTCCTATGCCCAAAAATAGCGATACTTTACAACAAGCTATAACAATTTATTTTTGTATTTTGATTGTCGTTTATCGATTGAATATTATAGCTATATTGATGACTCTTGGATTAGTTCAGCACATACAGGGTGTCCCAGACCAAACGATACAGCGAAAAATGGCAGATTCTACATGAAAAACTGAATAAGAAAGTCCCATACCAAAATGTTCAGGGAAGCACCGTTTTTAAACGGGAAGCAATTTAAGTTGACCAATCA
>JARJEB010018148.1:0-20050 GCA_030264535.1 Liometoxenus newtonarum | reverse complement strand
GTGGTCTTACAGTTCCTTACCGAACGGTAAGGAGATTACCCCCTATTGGGGTTAGCAGGAGGGTTAGTGTAAAAACACAAAACGTACTTTGGTTTTAGCGTACTTGGCTTTTTGTCGTATGCGTTCCATTGTCGCGCGTCCAATTGTCGCTCGTCCAATTGACCGCGTCCAATTGACGTATAACCAACGTTCCCTCTAAGCTGCGCGCGTGCGAGCGCGCACGCCCTTTGCCCCTGCCGCGCACAAGAAATATTTGCCGCGCACAAATATTAGCTGAGAGCTTTTTTTTTGGTCACCGCGCCTTCTCGGATATAGTGCTCAGTCAAATTATTTTGGCTCAGTCAAATTATTTTGCGCGCACTGCGCATTCCGGCTTAGAGGGAACATTGCGTATAACCGCTTGTGGCATTCGATTTACCTGCCTTCGGGGTAAGTGACCTGCCCAACGTAGGCGCGCCTTGGTTAGGAGCATTTCGAGTCCACAGCATCTTTCTAGAATTTCGGTATTCGAGATCTTATGGAACCATTTTACTCCCAGGAGCATTCGCAGGTGCCTTTGCTGCAGTTTCTCCAGCTGCCTCATCTTGTGAGCATATATGACTCATGTTTCGGAGCCATATAGCAGAGTGGGTATGATCGGTACACTGTAAGCTTCGTTTTGATAACAAGGTTGTGGTTGTAGAACACCCTGGATTTCAGCGCCCAAAAGCCTCGGGAGTCAGCCCTAATTCTGTTGTAAATTTCGCGGTCCAGGTTAGCTCGGTCGTTTATAATGCTTCCCAAGTAGTTAAACTGCTGTACATATTCTATAAGATTCCGAGAAGAGACAATTTTCTCGAGAGGATCTTCGTGCTGCAAAGGAAGGATTTTGGTCTTGCTAACGTTGAGCTTTAGGCCCATGCTGTTATATGCCCATTCGAAGACATACAGAGTAGCTTGTAGATTTCCAAGAGACGTAGCTAGGATTGAGCAGTCATCAGCATATTGCAGGTCTGTAATGAACCTCAATTGCGTTTTAGTAGGTGCTTTTAGCAGTCTTAAATTGAAGAGCTCGCCTTCCCTTCTGTACCTTATACCTACGTCTCTCACCGTTAGTTTGCTATCCACTAGCATAGTGAGTGCTGCCATGAAGATATTGAATAGCAGGGGCGCCAAGACGCAGCCCTGTCTCACTCCGGTTTGCATTTGGAAAGGCTCCGTGAGCACCCCACTGTGCAGTACTTTGGCCCAGTTGTTTTCGTGGAGGCTCCTGCATACCGCTAGGAATTTTGGTGGAATCCCAAAGCGTTGCATGATGCACCAAAGTGCTTCTCTGTTGACCGAGTCAAAAGTCTTGCTGAGGTCGATGAAGGCTGCATACATGGTGGTTTGCTGTTCTCTTGACTTTTCTTGCAACTGGCGAAGGGTAAAAATGAGGTCAGTGGTTCCTCTGTTTGGCCTGAATCCATTTTAGGCTTCCGGGAGAAGCAGTTCTAGCACCGGGCCCAGTCGGTTAGCCATGACTCTTGCAAGTATTTTGCCACCCAGAGCGAGGAGCGAGATTCTGCGGTAGTTTCCACATACGGATGCGCTTCCCTTGCTCTTGAATATATTAATAATTTTGGCATTTCCTGTGGGGCTGCAGCTTTTTCCCAGATGAGGGCGAAGCACCATTTTAGGTGAGTCAGGGCCTTGGTGGAGAGCGATTCATAGACTTCAGCCGGTATCCCGTCTTCTCCACTTGCCTTGTTGTTTTTCAACTGGTTGATTGCTTTTTTGATTTCATCAAGCATTAGTGGGTAGTCCAGATCTGTGGAATGCATTTAAATACTTCAGTGTCAACTCTTGTTTTTTCGTTAAGGATGTTGCAGTAGTGCTACCTCCATCTCACTCTTATTTGGTCGACGTTTTTTATTAAGGTACCATCGACGTCTTGTATTGGGCATGGATTCTTGCGCCTTGGGCCAAACACCGCCTTAATTTGTAAGAAGAAGTTGCGATAGTAGTGGGTGTCAGCGTATCCTTGGATTTGGCAGGCCTTCCTCACCCACCACTCATTTTTTAGACGCCTGAGGTCCCGTTGAACTATTTTCTTTGTGTCGTGCTTATAACAACAGTTTCGAGGGTATTTTCTAATGTCATTTCCAGAATCATCAACAATAATATAACGTTACTAGGAAGTTGGAAGATGCTATAACACGGTGACACTCTAAATTGACCATTCGAACTGCAATGAAGATTATTTATTATCGCCGAAATTCACGTACTTATATACCATTGACAATGACAACACCTCACTAAGATAAATCGGTGGTACACTGGCACCGCACAACTTTCAGACCGTGAAGATAAATTTATTCGGAAAATGTGTTCCAATCAAAATTATTTTTACGATTGTTAAACAATCCTGGTCGGAAAGTTGTGAAGTGTACAAATTTATTTCATATCTGCTGTATTGTTAAATCTTGTTCATTTACTTAAATATTCATGAAATTAGCAATAAGTATAGGTATAATTTTGGAATTTACCTATGCCAATAATATTTGGACATCGTGATCATTCAGTTACTTTCGTAAAACCAGGAACAAAATTTTGCACTTAATACTCCATATTTGTTTTAATATACTACTAATTATAATATAGTACTAATTGTCTATAAAGCCGAATCAAACATTTAAAATTTCATCCATTTGATTAGCTTAGAAAGATGCATGGATGTAAGTACAAAGCCTTGTTCACATTAATAATTATCGTATTTATTGCTTGGAAACACTATTTTGAATTGGGGGGAAAACTATAAATATTCTTTTAAATGAAGCTGACATTGGTTTTATTCTACAATCATTAAAATTTTTTTAAGAAATATATCGAAGTTTTCTATGTAAGTATATCCACGAATCTCGCTTCCCTGAGTCCGAACATGAAAAATAAACAACATGGGCCTGTAAAGAAGTTATATGGGCTGTCAAAATATTAATTTGTTGATAACTAGATAAATACTGATTTTATCATGGAACTATTTATATATTGTCCGAAAGTGTTTTGAATTTAGAAGTAGTTTTGCAAATTACATTTCTTCTACGGCTATTTGATTGGTAGATATATTACGCTACCATTTCAACAATCCAATAACAATCACCAACAAAAGAATGTAAGCATGTGCGACTCTACACATGCTGACAATCGGAATGGAAAATACTTCACATGGCCGTTATCGTTGTAAATATTCAAATTGACGTTAAACTTTCATCGAAATTACAAAATCCCTACGGTTTTTTAAAATTGTTTTTACATATTAATTATACCTGTACGGATTCTCACCGCATAACTATTTGAATTTACTTTAGTTATAAAATAAATCGGTGAGTTAAATTCGCACTTTCTGGCCATATTCACTACGATTTCGTAGAACTCGTCGATCGTAAAAGTAATTTTGATCAGAATGTGGAAATGACATTAATTACGATTTGATATTACTAAATTTCTGTACAATTTCTAGGCAAAATAGTCAATTACTACTTTAATAATTTTTGTGTGAAATATGCAAACTTTGTTCAGTTTCCAATTCAATTTAATTTTTAATCATTTATTGAAGAATGCGCCTACAGACAGCACTGCTATAATTTATTATATGATACGTGTACCTACAAACAGTGTATCTATGCAACAAAAGTTAAATGATTTAATTATATTGTTATAACCTTTAATTCGTTTTAAAATATAGTAGAACCTTAAGAGCCTCTCTCCTTCAAGTTGGTCCTTGGTGGCAAGCTTTATTAATAATCCATTGTAAACCATTAGTTCGTCCAATGTTTCTAGACAAGACCAGGTGCTATACCAAAAATATCGTAATCTAGATCTCATTCATAGATTGTTGATGTATATTGTATAGGATCGTAGGGTATCGTCCTGTGGCCGTTTTGCCTTTCAAAGCAAACCGTCGAACCTATATGAAAGCAAAACTTCATATCTTTTCCATTTTTCTTTCATTCTCTATCATCCTAACTTATGGCAAGTTATTGCACCTAACAAAAAAACAAGAAACGACATCTCATAGCAGAGCACAGACCATGGGATACAATAACAATGGGATCCAAATTTTATACACATGGAAGTAGTATACATGCTGGATACTTTTCTTGAGAGATCAGCCGATGAGTGTACGTGTACGAGTTAGGCTTTTGTCGTTTTACACAGGAGTTGTGATGGGACATTGAGAGTGCGAATGGTCGACACAGTTCAGTTGATATGAATGAGCTTCCCTATATTAGCATGGGTTGTGCGTTGACGAGAGAGTTGGAGTGAAAGAATGTGGAGCAGGATATAATAGAAGATGATGTCACAGTTGATATTGGAATGAATTCAAACGGAGAAACGGAACGAAACATGTCAGAAAATGCAATTCGAATGAGAAAAGTCAGGAGAGAGGTGTTTTTGTTGTTCTCATTGTTGTTAAAAAAAATGCGAACGGAAATGAAAGTAAAATAGAGAGTAGGGAGAGTAGGGTATGCTATGGTCAGGGTATGTAAAACTAATGTAACTTTTTGTTCAAAAAAGTCAAATTATTGAATAAATAAAATATAACTATATAAATAGATTTAAATCCCAAAACAAAAACAGAAAAATTATATTTTATTGATACTTTGTGCCTATCGTCGTTAGTATAAAATCACTGATTAGTCACTATCAATCGATTAATTTATAACAATTACATTGGTATAGCTTGCATTTCAATACTAAACGCAATTCATATTAATTATCTATTGAATTTTGATTAAGAATTTTTTTACTTTCGCTCTTAAACTTCTGTAAACTCTTTAACCTCAATACATATGTTCTCCCTATGTATAAAAAGTTACCCTTTGCGATCAGTTCTCTCCTCTACATAGATATAATTCATGTTGTTTTGTATTCGAATCGAAAATTGATGTGTTTGCCATTAACGCATAATAAAAACCAAATGGATTTACACACGGACAATTTATATTCTTACTAAATTTACAAAGAGCGTGTGCTTGTGTGTCATATCTTTACAATTTGCAATTTTTCATTTATGTAGGTAGGTATACCAATGGCTCTGAGTGGAATATATATAAATATTTAAATTTTAAATGCACTAATAATGTACGCTAAAGGACAAAAAAGCAAATATTCATAAACATAGAATATGGAGAATTTGTGTTTTAATGTGGCAAAGATTTTCAGGGGCATGCAAGAATAGATGTTAAAAATTAATAATGATGAGTTATTAATATTATTTGTTCAGTGCTAATCATATTATGATGTTGTGCATATGATGGAAGCTGTGACAATCGTCAAGTGATGAATATTTAGTCATATGAATATGAGGATGTAATTTTTTCGTTGACATATACAGTGTGGTTGTGCGACAACTAACCAACGAATAATGTCCAAACCGTCCAACTTTTTTACCATATTCACTACGATTTTTCAGAACTCGTCGACCGTAAAAGCAATTTTGATCGGACGTTAAATATAGGTACATTTTTATATCACTGTAAATTTCTGTACAATTTCCACTTTCAGATCAAAATTACTTTTAAGGTCGACGAGTTCTGCAAAATCGTGGTGGATATGGTCGGAAAGTTGTGTGGTGCAAATTTAACGCACCGATTTATTTTATATGTAGATATAATAAATCAAAAAAAAAACTTGTGCGCCTTCATATCAAAGTTATATCAACCAAATTCCTTAAAATTAATTTTGCCCCGAGAGATGCCGTAATTCAAGATCGCCAAAAAATATTCCAACCATTTCCTACGCTTGTACAGCCCTTGATGAGAGCAATCGATTCAAGGAATAAAATATAACATTAGTATTACATATTTTAAATAAATGGTCTGTGAAATCCGCATATTTTACATAGGCTCTAATGGGAAAGATAGTGCCCTAATTCCGAAACCAGAGGCAGCACCGTCTAACCGTCATTTACTAGAATGCCCTTTATTTATAACGATAACTTTTCTATGAAGTTGATATTGTTAATTCCGAGTGTCAGTATGTTGGAGAGTTGCTTTAGCAACATGCTTATATTCTATTCTTGTGCTGCAGATATCTACCAATCCATTAGCCCTAGAAGAAATGTTAATGGCGCATCTTGTAGGAAATTCAGAACACCATCGGTCAATATAGAGATATTTCCACGCTAATAGTATATTAATCAATGAGCGCATATAGAGGCTGTTATACGCGAGGGCGTGTTTACGTAGCGAGGCGAAGCCGAGCGGAGTAACGGCATATTGTAATGGGCATATTGCCGATTAAATGAGGAGCGTACGGGTGAAAAATATTATGGGATTACCCAGCTCACAAGGAATTATCTGACTTTACACTTGCAATTTTCTACGCATTATTTCATCCACACGGCAAATGCAAATCCGTATCACATTTTCGTATTTTTGTCTGTGAAGGACATTATAAATCGTAATCAAAGTTACACAGTATATTGTTCATAGAATGGAGAAGAGAATAGCGTATCAACATTTTGGGATTACTATAAGGAAATACATAATTTCCTCATTTGAAAATTTGCCCATGCTTTTCTTATGGGGATATTTCGTGTGGATAAGTCGGTGTGGATAGTTTCTCGTCCGTGACGAGTTCTACGAAATCGTAATGTAAATGGCCGGAAAGTTGTGCGATGCGAATTTAACGCACCGAATTTTTCATAAAATCATCAAGAGAGGAGGAGTAGGTACGGCGTATGCGCTAGTATGCTATGCGTTATTATGTGCTATGTAATATAAATTTTGGTTTCCGTACTTATATCCTTATAAATTACTCAAATGCATTTTACAAACAAGCCTAAAGCGAGGTGGTACACCAAACGCATGCGCAATATAGTCCCGAAAATAGGACTGCGAATGTTTGATTTTCTGCGACTGTCACAATTACAAATGTAAATTGGTGATTTACTGTTTGATTAAGTTGATTTGTGTTAAATCCTTACACGGACATTTTAATTATACCTATACTTATAAAATAAATCGTTGCGTTAAATTCGCACCGTACAACTTTGTGGCCAGTAAAAGTAATTTTGATCGGAAACTTGAAATTGTACAGAAATATAATCGATGTTATTTCTTTCCACCGTCCGATCAAAATTACTTAACGTACCGATTTTATTCATAACTTAACCAAGTACGTTGATTCATTAGTATAGTGTCGGATTCAAATGAGCCACCATGTACATATACCTACTATTTTAGCATTAATTCTGCTATGTACTTATAATAATATTTTCAAATAATTTAATTGAATTAGCTTAAGTGGCTATGTGCATTTAATATATTAGTTTAAAAGTTTCAATTTTCATAATCATGAACACATTCAAGGCAAAATCCTTGTATATTTATGCCCAATTCGTTACAATTGTGACTGAAGAATAATTCTCTTGTTCCGAAGTCTAGTCTAGAATACTCATGATGGTGCTGCTACATGCATAAAAATGCAACAAATTGGTTGGTCATTTCTTGATTTTGAACATCTGCAGCTGAAACGTAGTACTAGGCCACCAGGCAAAATTAGGTTTTTCTTATTGTACAGTTTGAGCAAATATCGGAGATTATAAAATTGAATCATGGAACTTCCGGTTGTCTTGTTTGTTTATTTAATCTGTTTTCATTTCGTTTTTCGTTTCAATAAACTTCGTACTTATCAAGAAAAAAGACAAACTATTTTTTAGTGTAGTAAAGTGTAAAATCCAATTAGGTATATTGCTCTGATATTCACATGTGAACAATTGAACGAAATCTCAAAGAAAAATGAAACTTAAAAAATACAAAAAGGTAATAATGTCTTTTCGATTTATCAATTCTGCTCGATTCCATTCAAGTTCATTTCGACTTTGGTTTTTTCACGCTCATCGAAACCTCTATATATTCCCAATATAAGCCACAAAGAATGCATTTTATTCTCCCCTAGTGATAATACGTTTACACACAATAAGCCTATGTATAACAACAATAATAAAAATCAAAGGAAACGATGCTCTAAGTTCTATGGTATGATGTATATTTTGTATACATCCTATAAGTAGAATTTAGACATAAGGTAACGTCTACTCGGCCTAGATATATCCGTTTCAGTTTCTATAATATCTTGTTCTGTATGAAGATGAAATTTAAAGTGGTGTATCAAAGTTTAATTCAAAAAGGATGGAAAAAATATTTATCCCTGTCTCAGTAAGTATCAAAAATTTGTTCAATTTTTTCATTTTGTTTGATTCAGTTCTACTTAGTTCCTTAGTTGTCGCTCATGATCGTATATTTGCTGTAATTCAGTTCTCCCTATATAAGAGTATTTAAAAAAAATCGGATTAATCGGCAATCGTAAATCGTAAATCGTAACAGAAGAGCTAAAAGAAATCCCGAGAAAATCCAAATAGTGATCATAAGCCTTTTGTGATCCTGATAAGCAATTTAAAGATCAAGCATCCTGGAGTATCGTTATCTAGTCGGATCGCTTCTGTTCCTGGTTCAAAATGAGATCATATCAGATTTTGTTTGTGTGTGAAAAAGAATGCATAGAAATACATTTTCCTATTTATTTCGTCTCGTACCTACTTAATTCAGTCACCAGTTTAAAAACAAACATACCTAAGTACATTCTTAGTTTAAAAAATATTTTTTACTACTCTCTTCGGTTGAACAATTCTATGAATTCAGGGTGTTTCATTTTCGAAGATGCAATATGGTTAACTTTTTTGCTTGAAGAACCTGCGGCTGAGCATGTCGGCTAAAATAGAATAAAGGCTTACATTACAATTATACGTTTTATTACTTTCCGATAAATTCGCACCGCGCAAATTTCCGACCCTATCAAGTACGATTTCGCAGAACTCGTCGATCGCAACAGTGGGTAATTTTGATTCGAAATTAACCCTCCGCTTTATTTCATATGTAAAATTAATTTAAAAAATATGCGGTGCCAACCCCTATCGATTTAATTAATTTCGATGACGTTTAATGTCAATTTCAATATTTATAACGATAACCTTCCTCTATGAAGTTTATATTGTCAATTACGAGTGTCAGCGCATTGGAGAGTCACAGAAGCGGACGGCTAACTTTAGTGGCCCTGGACGGGTGCTTACCCAATTAAAAATATGTATAAGTTCATGTAGCCGTGAGCGGGGCGAACGGGAGGGGGGCGGGCTCCAGGCCATAAAGACCATGCCTAACTCCGACTCTGCATGACAATATTCTATTCTTGTACTGCTGATTGTTATTCTGACCGTTCATTGTGTTGAGATTGTTACTAATTTGGAACTTTAGGAATTAATATCTCACAAACCATGCATTCTACAAGAAAATATTAGAGATGCTGAAATGTAGAGAATTCGAATCTCTACAAGAATGTATTTTTTGTTTGCAACTTATACGTAAATTTTTGTTTTGACATTCAAGTAAAGTGTCCTTCTTTACCGGCCGATTTTGTTTATTTTTACTCCATATTCAAATGAGATAGATAGATGCCCTAATGACAATTTTATCCCGATCCGTAGCTCGGTTTGTCCGCAATTTTGTAAACATCCACACACACACACACACCAACCCACTTTTTCGGACTCAGGGAAGCGAAAACCCGAGTTTGATATTTTGCGTGATCACCTACCTTTCCTGACTATACCTTCGGTAAGTCGGAAAGTAAAAACAAAGCAGCTATGTGTTAACGATAAAATTTTCGTGCCGAAAAGTTAACTTGCTGATGACGCTAATTGCCGAAAATTGACCTTAAAACGTTCACCTGTTCATTTTAGCCGCACATGCATTAATATTAATGACACAACCAAATATGACCCGAAAACATAAAAAAAACACGCTACCGTTTTCTTTTTGTGTTGTTATTTTTAAATATCAAAACAACAATCTCCATTCAGTTGAAAATGTATGATAGTTGGGGGCAAAATAAATGTGTGATAGGTGGTTTTGGGGAGGTATGACGGGATGTCCGTGCACGTAGTCATCATTTCCGGAAAAAAGTAAACTGTCTGAATGGATATTACTCTCGGCGAGCCGAGCCGACTCATTGCATCTCTGTTGATCCCCAGCATTTGTATGTGCCGCGAGGGAGTGTGCGTCGTATAGAGAGAGGTACGTCAGTGAATTTAAATCAGGCCCGTAATGGGGTTGGATAATTGAGTTAGAAAAGGGGGGTGCACTCTCTACGTGAGCGCGTATATCTAGTTCCAGTACGTCGGAACGTATCTGTCAGCATCCGGAGTGAGTGCGTTTACCTCGTTTTCCAGTGCTGCTGCCGCATCGAACGCCATCCGTAAATGTACCAACGTGTAGACAGAGCATCCACCAGAGCACGTCGTACCCAATGTTGATGATCATCATCATGATGATGATGATGGAAGCTGTACATCCCCTATTCTAAGTCATGACCATTCCATGACTATTTTCACTTCCGTGCGTTGTCAATTTCTTCTTTTATTGGGCGTATACTTACTTTTTAAATAAAAATAAAGTCGAAACGTTGAACGAGTAGGTACTTACGCAGGAAAAGCGTATACAGCGAAAATAGTTTCGCGTTAGTTTCGTGTAGAAGGCGACGAGGGTTGATTGCAAATATCTAGGAGCTCTACACAGGCACGTAGCCAGGAATTTTGTTCGGACGAGGCTGAGGTAAAAAAAAACTTAACAACGTCACACTTTTTCTTCCAGGTACATTCAGTTTTTCTGAATTTTAGGGCCTTCCGGGTGGGGGGCTTTAGCCTCTAAGCCCCCTCTCTTGCTACGTCCTGGCTCTACACATTCGTTTCTACGTTTTTTTTTTGGCGTTGGTATGTGTGTGCCTGTGGCTGCGTGCTCTGCTTGCGGTGGTCGTGGACGCGTGAAATTCGTTTCGGATGCGCTCGAGCGTGGAATTTAGTTTACAATACGTTCGCGTTTCACCCCCGAAAGTACCGGAAAATCGTACTTCGAACATGGCAACGCAACGCAACTTTGCAACGTGTGTTGCTTAACTTTCATCGGATTTGCCATTGTCATGGCAACCGAAGATGTCAAAATCGAATAATACTATAATAATTTTTACCCAAAAAAAATGAAACACGTTGGCACAATAAAAAGGCTTTTGCAGATGCTGACAAATTAATGGAAATCCCGCGTTCGGGATTATCGACTCCTCGACAAAACCGCGTTGGAAAAAGTTTTCTCTCATCTCAAAGAACGGACTTATATTTATTGGGGTGATTTACCTTATAGCTTTTTGTGCTTTGTGAGTTTTTATCTTTTTTCGTCTGTATTTACCTATACATATATCGTTTGCGTAACAACAGGGAAGAGAAAAATGAAAAAATAAATTCGAAACGAAGAAATTCGCTTGCCCAAGGGCCTCAAGGCGTTTTCCACCCTTCCGAGCAAGGAACAAATAGGGTAGATGGGTGGTAGCTCGTCATCGTCATGGTTACTAATCACTACGTTATTATAACTGTAGTTATCCCTTGAATGTGATAAACGCGCGTGATTTGTGATCACATACATTTTCGCGGCCGGGTTTAAGAGGCGGCGGCGGCGGCGGCGGGCAAAGGGAACATTAAGAAGACGCCGGTTATCTTACCGGTGCCACTCTCGTACCTTTCTAATCCTTGCCAGTTCATTTGTAAATTCCATCAAAAGGAAGCAAAGGTAGAAAGTTTATGGGAGAGCGACTTCGAGCGTCGCAAGTTAACCGCGAAAAATGTGGCCGTAGCCGGGTTTCCCTAACTTCTTTCTTTATATAGGGAAAAATTTGGAAGGCAAGGAAAGGAAAAGAAAGTTTTATTCTTTCATTTTTTGGTTCATTTTTTCTTCAATTCGGCGTACTTTTATCGAGTTTATTACTATTACCGACGAATGTTGCCTGTTGGCGGAACGTGAGCGAAATGAATAAACTTGTGTGCCTTCGTTCAGACGAGTTGAGGATTATTATACGCAGGAACCGGTCTTATCTTTACGATTCGTTTGAAGACGAACGATGGAGAAGAGGGGCGGCAACCGTGGCGGCGGCGGCGACTTTTTCTCTTCTTAATATCTATGGTAATTTTTACCGTCGTTGTCATTATAATATGCCGCGGTATTTTTATTGCCGGAATTCGAAATTTTCCAACTCTTGCGCTTCCCTTATGATTCATCCCCCGTTTTCACTCGTTTTTTTTGTCAAATAAAATAAACTTAATGAAGCAGATGAATCGCACTCTCCACATTTCTATATTTGCGAGGGGAAAATCGATTTAGTCGGAACTAATTTTCCTATACTACTCTATACTTACTACTTATACTGCGTTCGGCGAACGCATTCAGAGTAAATGCTCCTCCCACAAATGCGCGCTAAATTTGAATTGAGTCTTACTATTGGTTAGCCTGTTGCACGCAACTCAAGTGTTTTTAACACTCGCAAGTGTTTTTAATGTCTATCGTGTGTGCACACCATAGATCTAATACTATTAAACTACTGGACGCTCCCTTCCCTATACCTTGTGTGTAACGATTCGTACCTACTCGTATCCTTTTCACATTGAGAGAGCGCGCTATAGAAGGGGGCACTGTCATTGCGCCTGCATAGAGAATTAAATTGTCACTGTCATTGCGCTTTCACTGCATAGACAATTACATTGTCAATCAATATTACATTATTAACGAAAACAGGCTTGTTTGAAATAGTGAATTATGAAGTAGACCCCAGTCACATGATTGCCCTATACCCTCTCCCTTACTAAATGACTAGGTACGCAATTTCTCTCTCTACTGTCCATCCAGTAGTTTTAATAGTATTAGATCTATGGTGCGCACAATGTTCTTCGCAATTAAGGTATCTCCTAACATTGTGGTTACTGAATGTGTTCGGCGAACGCACTTAAGGGTATTGTTTTGTTATAATGTGCGTATCAAGATATGAAAATCTAGAAAATCAACAAATGTAAGACCCGATTATATTTGCATTGCTCGACTAAATTTGTTGTTTTCCTGTTACAGTGGGTTGAAGAGTCTTTCACAAACTTCCAAAAGGGCATAAATTGGCGTTCGTATGTCGTTTGCGACGTGGCTTACAACAACGTGAACAATTGGCTGTGGGTGCCGTTCATTGAACGCCGGGAAGCGAATCGCATCTACATCGAAATCCAGTTCACGATACGTGACTGTAGCCTATTTCCAGGTACTTATTGACGCGTTTTCACGCTTGCTTAAGTTAGCATTTTTTCATTTTATTTATTATTCTTTTTTCATTTTATTTATTATTCACAGGCAACGCGTTGTCTTGCAAGGAAACATTTAGTTTACTCTATTACGAATTTGATGCCGCAACCAGAGAGCCTCCTCCTTGGGAAACCGAAAGCTACAAGTTAATTGGTACGTAGATACTTGCCCTCTTAAATATACGTTCACATTTCTTTTCTATCTAATTGTTCGCTCCTTTTGTGTGGTGTGTTTAAAGGTCGTATAGCAGCTGGCGAAGGTCGTTTCAATACCAACAACGAAGTGAACATCAACACGGAAGTGAAAAGCATTCCGGTGACCAAGAAGGGCGTGTACTTTGCATTCCGGGATCAGGGTGCTTGTATATCACTGCTCGCAGTGAAAATATACTACATCACATGCCCGGAGGTCACTATCAATTTTGCACATTTCCCGGCAACGCCCACCGGAAAAGAAGTCACGCTCATTGAACAGGCGACCGGACGATGTGTGGAAAATGCTGAAATCGTTGATACGCCCACGTACTTGTGCAAAGGTGATGGGAAATGGACATTACCAACTGGTGGATGCAAGTGCAAGGCTGGATTCCAACCGGATTTCGATAAACAAACATGCAATGGTAAGTATTGCACCAAATACCAAACAAAGACGGTCCGGTCCGGTCCAAATTGGTGCTAATTTCGTCGGTCTTTCAATGTAGTATGTCCAATTGGTACATTCAAAGCGGAAACTGGTGATGAATTGTGCGAAAAGTGTCCGGATCATTCAAAGGCGCCGGATTACGGGTACACGGAGTGCAGATGCATTTCAGGTTACTTCCGCGCTAAAAACGATCCCAAAGATATGGCATGCACGCAACCTCCGAGTGCACCGACGAATCTTACCGTTAACTTCGTGGATCAGTCAACGGTGATGTTGTCCTGGAGCTCTCCCGAGGATAATGGCGGACGGAGTGATATCACTTACAGGATCAAATGTGACGCATGCACTTTGGGCATTGTACAGTATTCCCCAAATATGGTAAAACTCGTATATGTCAGTCATCAAACAAAAATGCTAAAATAATTTGCTTTACTTTATTTAGGATTCGTTCAACGACTCGAAAATAACAATCAGCGGATTGAACGCTGTCACAACGTACAGATTCCAAGTTTTTGCTGAAAATGGTGTCTCGAACATAACGTCAAAGTCGTCCCATCCGGAGTTTGCGGATATTGTGGTGACTACGGAAGCGTCGGTTGCATCAAGCATCACCAACGTGAGGATTCTCTCAGTAAAAAGCTCCGAAATTAGTATTGCTTGGGACGCGCCATCGACATTGGACGGTAGTGACATGGAAACTGACTTGATTGAATCTTACGAGGTATTTTTTAGTGTTAAAAAATCGTTGAATTTGAACCAAAATTGAAATTATTTGTTTTGTTGTAGGTTCGTTGCTTTGTCAAGGGTGACATTGATCATTCAAACGCCACAAGCATATTGACCAATGACCTGTCAACAACGTTCATTGGTCTTCAGCAACGCACCGAGTATGGTCTTCAAGTACGCGCGAAAACTCAACGCGGTTGGAGTGCGTACACTCCAGTCATCTTCAAGACAACGGGTCAAGTGTTGAAAACCGCATACGTTGGCGAAGAAGAAGGTCTCCGATTGCAACTAGTCGCCGGTGGGATTGTCGCCGTTGTTGTCATTTTGGTCGCTATTATAATATTGACGGTCGTTTTCATTCGCTCTCGCTCCAATGATGAATGCAACAAGAAGCAACCGAGCGATTGTGATACGCTCGAATATCGCAACGGTGAAGGTATGTTCGATTACATTATTCAAGATATTCATAATTACGACGTCCTTTAACTGAAATGTGGCGACTTAACTAAATTTGCACTTTTTCTCTGTTTGCCCCCCAAATCAAACAAAACCAAAAAAACTTTGTTCTTCCAACGCCACCGCCCCCTTGTATCAATAAAAACCTATAGGATTGGTAGTCACGTACAGTAAGTTCCAAATTTTTTCGCATCCAAAATTTTCAATCAAATTTTATTTGTATTCGGAGTGTGTTTTCCAAATTTTTCAAGTTTTAAGATCAAGAAAATCAAGTCGTATGTAATTTGGTTACGCCTACGACAATTTTGAAACTTTTCATTACAAATCAAGATAATCAAGTTTACGTTGCAAATCTAATTTTTTAAATTTTGTTCGATGATGCATGTTTTATCCAGTGATAGTATTTGCATCAGGTGCCTAATGTACCGGGTGCAATGATTGAATCCACTGAATGCACCAATTGCACCGTTGGATGATGTGGCTATTCGTCAATAAGATTCAAATAATTTTAAATGTTACGATTATGGCGGGAATCTAATTTCACCAGGTGCAAACGAATGCAAACCGTCATGCTATCACTGCTTTTATCTTTATATGCTATGCTTTCATTTTAATTATTATCCATTCGTTTGTGTGTTTTTTTCGTGCTTTTTGTTTGTTTGTTTTTTGTTCTTGTAAATTTTACGTTTGTATTTGTATTGTAGTGCATCATAGCATGGACAATCCGCCAATTGTGACGACGCATACCAACGGTAATTTTTGTTTTTGTTTGTTTGCTTGCTTGCTTGATTGCTTGCGATTTGATGTTGATTTCCAATGGATATTATTCGATAATACTAAATAAATGTTGTTAATTTGTAGTGACGACTCCATTGTTTACGGGTATCGGTGCCTCCAGGACTTACATAGACCCACACACTTATGAGGATCCTAATCAAGCAGTCCGCGAATTCGCAAGGGAAATAGATGCTGGCTGCATAACAATCGAAGCTATCATCGGTAATTATGCTTCCATTTTCAGCGTAATATTGCTTCATTTGTTAACAACATTTATATTTGATTTCCAGGTGGTGGTGAGTTTGGTGATGTATGCAAGGGCAAACTGAAGGTGAACGGTGGGAACGACATCGACGTAGCGATAAAAACGCTCAAAGCGGGAAGTCTGGACAAAGCGCGAAACGACTTCCTCACGGAGGCCTCGATAATGGGACAGTTCGAGCATCCGAACGTGATTTTCCTGCAGGGCGTCGTCACTAAATCGAACCCCGTAATGATCATCACCGAATACATGGAGAACGGTTCGCTGGATACGTTTTTGCGTGCGAATGACGGCAAGTTCCAGGTGATACAATTGGTGGGGATGTTGCGTGGTATCGCAGCCGGTATGCAGTATCTCAGCGATATGAATTACGTCCATCGCGATTTGGCTGCGCGAAACGTGCTCGTGAATTCGCAGTTGGTGTGTAAGATCGCGGACTTCGGCTTGAGTCGAGAGATTGAGAGTGCTACGGAGGGCGCGTACACGACGAGAGGTGGTAAGATTCCGGTAAGATGGACAGCGCCCGAGGCGATAGCTTTTAGGAAATTCACATCGGCGAGTGATGTTTGGTCCATGGGGATTGTTTGTTGGGAAGTTATGTCTTACGGGGAGAGGCCCTATTGGAATTGGTCCAATCAGGATGTCATTAAGAGTATAGAAAAGGGATACAGGTAAATTGATGCTCTTCAACGGGCAGATCGTTGTAATAATGCTTTTGACGGTTTTTAGATTACCTGCCCCGATGGATTGTCCGGAAGCAATTTATCAATTAATGTTAGATTGTTGGCAAAAGGAACGCACTCATCGACCGTCGTTCCAGTCGATTGTGAAGACTTTAGACCGTTTAATACGAGTGCCCGATACATTGCGAAAAATTGCACAAAATCGGTAAGAATATCACCTTTTGGTGTTTGCTGCCCTGCCGGGTCACCAAAATAACACTGGAAGTGGACGTATTCTCGCACAACTAACTGTCGCTTGCATGTTTTTTTTGTTTCTTATTTGTTTGCGCGTTCTTTGTTTATTGTTTATTTTATGTTGTCAACGTTATGTGTTTTAGCAACTCGCCAACTTTTAATTATTTCTGGCCCTCGACAGGTGCCCTGTTGCATCCTCAAGCACAAATAAATGCTACCACCACGCAATCGTTCGAACCCTCACAATTCGTAACTCATTACAATCCGTTAATGACGCTACGCCGCGATTACTTAATCGGGCATTTGGAACCATCTTCCATAGTTTCCCATAACGGTTACCATGGTCAAAGTCATTCTTCTAGTCGATTTACCACTTTAAATTTAAACGATTTGTCGCGCCACGATGAATTCAAAGAACAGAACAATACAGCGAATCAATGGGGATTCAACAATTTGCCGCGTACTTCCGATGACAATACGCGTTTTGGTCCGAATTTATCCGATTTGGAATTCCGCGAATTGCCATTTGATTTCTATGATGAGTCACGACATAGATATCATCATCGTGATAGCGCTGAATGGTCGGACTTGGGGGTGACACAGGGAACGCACGAGGGCGTACTCAGTGGTGGAAAATGGTCGGCGTCGGCGAATGTTCAACAACAAGCACACTACACTAGTACAGAGAACGGCAATTGGGTCACTTTCACGAGCAACCTGTAAATATCACAACTCACACAACCACAACCCATCCAATATTAACGCTTTTAGTTTTTTTTTAAGAACTCTGTCTATAAGCAAAGGTGCTATTTGTTTTTGTTTTTTTGCTTTTAATTATAAAATGGCTTTTGAGATTGCTAACTTTAAAAGTAATTGTAAATTTGGTGCTTGTTATTAACATCTTAAAGGCCGTTTTTTTTGCACGCTTTTTGTTTTTTCTTGCTTTTTGTGCTTTGCCTTTCACATATTTACACAACAAAATTTACGGACAAATCGACGAAAATTCATGAACAAAAAAAAACACCAAGCAACAAACAACAAAAAGCTGGAATTATTTGTTAACTTATATGCGAAGCTTTTGATTAATTGCTAATTTTTTGGATGTGTAGTTCAACAAATCCGTTGGCAGCTGACGCGCCGGATTTAACCAACTTCAGTTCAGTGGAGGAATGGCTTAATTCGATTAAGATGGCGCGTTATTTACAAAATTTCGAATCTGGTGGCGTTACGACAATGGACGCAGTTGTCAATCTCACCGTCAAAGAACTGACCGAGCTGGGGATTACCTTAGTGGGCCATCAGAAGAAAATCATGAATAGCGTGCAAAATATACGTGCGCAGATACGTGTCAATGGCCCTGAAGGATTTCTAGTGTAAAATAAAAACAATTGAATTTTCATAATAAAAGGACTACATAGAGAAATATAATTTTTGGGTGGGTGCGCGGTTAAACGTAAGTGCTTTATAATTACGTAAAAGATGAAACGATGAAAGTAATACAAATTTAAATATAAAAGTGGCGATGAATCAAAAACGAATAACGAAGAAATCCCTCTCCAACCAATTTCCTATAAATTGTATTAGGAAATTTTAATCCTTTACGAAGATAAAAGCCCCACCCGTTTTATTCAACTTACTTAAAAAGTAAATACTTGTTGGAAATATTAATTTGTGATGTTCTCATTTAACTTAAACGTAAAATAATTAATAACATTTTAAACGCTGTGAAGAAAACGCGTTTAATACTTTTTTTTTATTACGCAAACGTATATTTTTGTTTTTTTTTTATTATTTATGCATACATATTCACTACACTTATTATAATAACTATTTAATAAATTTACGACGACGCGACGAATTAAGGACTGTATTTTAAAATATGAATTCAGAATGGCCTAATGTACTAAGAAAAATGGAGTGGGTGGTGGTGTTAAAAGGACAATTACAGAAAGAAACTGCGAAGAAAATTATACGCTGCCAAAACAAAAAAAGAACAAATAAATTAACGAAAACTTTATGATCATTTTGCAATTGTTATTATTCATTATAAAGAAAATGTGAAATTATTTTGTACCAATATGTATAACGCGCGCGCCATTTAATTAGATTATATTGTTATTTATTTATTATTTCACTTTCTCAAGTTATCGATTTTGTGTTCGTAAATGCTATTTTTGTATATCAAAAAGAAAAAAAGTTAAGACATCCGCGAAATTAAAGAAAAAAACAAAACAAAATAAAAGTAAACATGACAATCGCTATTTTTATGTCGTCACGCCTCTCTCTACTTATCTGTTCTCTCATTTTTAGCCTGAAGCTAAACGATTTAACTACAAACAATGTAACAAAGAAACGTGAAACACCAAAATGAACACAAACAAAACTATAAACAAAATATTAATTATCTAGTAATTAATTAATTTCAAGTGCTAATATTTAAATGAAACTGGGCGATAAACGAATACAAGTCGATGTAAAACCAACATAATTAATGTTGTTAATTAATGTAAATGTCCATACATGTATTAATAAGAAACGAAGGCAAAGAAAATAAATTATTGTAAAATTCATCAAATTAGCCATTAGGTAAAATCAATTTTTCGTATACTTTTTCTACATATCAAAATGAAATTTAAATTAAAAACAAAAAAAGTAAAAACAAATTGATGTATAATTGGCTATTATTATATTATAAAGAATGACACGCCCGAATTTTTGATTTGCTTTCGACTTGTTCACTTCATTTCATATTAAAAATTAAACTAATAAATAATGTCCGTAGTAGATAGTTATATAAATATTTCAATGTACATCTATCAATACTATTGATACATGATAGACAGGAAAAGAATTGCGTGGCGTGTCGTTTCATTGCTCTTAGTGCCATTTCGCATCAAGCCAGTCAAGCCATCTCGTCAAGTCAAGTCCAATAAAATCAAATGAATCAGTTATTTCACACCGAATGACTTCAGTAGGCAATTCGGTGTGAAATAACTGACTGACTTGATTTTATTGGACTTGACTTGACAAGATGGCTGCGAAATGGCACCAAGCCAGTCAAGCCATCTCGTCAAGTCAAGTCCAAT